>CAUYQG010251614.1:0-33650 GCA_963574415.1 Tarsius wallacei
GTTCCAGCTACTTGGAAGGCTGAGGCGGAAGGATCGCCGGAGCCCAGCAGGTCGAGGCTGCGGTGACCGGGAGCGGCCACTGCACTCCAGTCTGGGTGACAGAGTGAGACTCCAACTCAAAAAAAAAAAAAAAAAAAAAAAAGTATTATAGAACACTTAATGAATTTGAGCTCTTTTTATAAATATATTAACTGGTCTCATATATAAAACCTGATTTAAAAATCTATCTATTTATCTTAAGTCAGAGTCTGAAATACTCTGTCACCCAGACTGTAGTTAAGTCGCACGATCACAGCTCACCACAGCCTCCAACTCCTGGCCTCACGTGATCCTCTTGTATCAGCCTGCTGAGTACCTGGGACTAAAGGTACACATCATCATTTCTGGTTAATTTTTGATTTTTTGTAGAGACATGGTCTTGCTATATTATGCAGGCTGGTCTCAAACTCCTGAGCTCAAGCCATCCTCCCACCTCTACCTCCTAAAGTATCGGAATTACAGGCATAAGCATGAGCCACCATGCCCAACCTGAGTTAAAAATTTATAACCTTCATTAAGCAATGTAGAATAAAGAACTCATTGCCTCTTCAAAAAATAATTTGTATGCAACCATTTCTAGTATCAGAAATACTATTTAGTGGTTGACAATTACCTACCAAAATATAAAATGAAATACTTTTATTGGAATTATTTTCAGATCGCAGCATCTTAGGTTTCGAAAATAAAGACTCTCGTGGTTCTTAGAGTGTAGACCTAGGCAGCAACAGCAGCACTTGTTACTTGGTAAAAATACAAACTCTCTGGCCCTACAGAGCAGTTGTAGGGACTACAGACTTGAAGTTGTTTAATTCTTTCACTTTGGCATTTATGCACAGCTGATTCCTTTGCTTCTCAGTCTTTAATAGAAACTCAGAAACTCTGAGGTAAAGATCAGCAATTTGTGTTTTAATGAGCCCTCCAGGTGATGCTGGTACATACTCAAGTTCAAGAATCACGGGCATAAAGCTGCAGAGCAGTTTCATTTGATGGCAATACAGGTTAATTTAGATTAAAAAAAAAATCTGATATAATGGTAGTGCAATGGCAAAGGAGCAGTGTAGGCGTAATGGGAGACGATGCCAGGAGGGGCTGATGCCAGATATGAGCGAGGCACATCATGACACTATGTTTAAAAGCATTAAGTACCAGGATTTATGTTTTAAATTAAGATAGAAAATTATGCTTATGGTTATAAACTGTGCTCTATGGTTATAAAATTAATTAGGTAATATGCTTTAACAATTACAGAGGCATAATTTTGACATGGTGATTCTACGTCAGGCAATTGTGAATTATTAAAAAACATTAACATCTATTCCTTGTTTTCGAGTGCAACAAAATTCAACATACATAAACTTGTATGTTCAGATAACTAGCTCACAATTAAGTACTCTATATCACAAGACTTCTGAAGTACACATCTAAGAGAATATCCTGCTAAATTACAAAATTTTGATAAATTAATTCAGTATCTCCGTAAAACAACAAGATAATATTTTTGCTGGAGGTAATTTATACAAATTAAATGGCTTTTAAAGTTACAAAATGCCCTTCTTTTAAAGTGAGTTACTTTGTGCAAGCTGGTGAAGTTAAACACAACAGAGTGTTAAACATAACATTATTTATTTAACAAAGTTAGAAACTTTGTTAAATAGTGGCACAGCTTCATTATGGGGTTGGTCCAAATCAAATAAAGGCCCATGCATGAAGTTTTTTTCTTTTTCCTTTTTTAAGAGACAGGGTGTTGCTCTGTCCCCCAGGCTAGAGGGCAGTGGCATGATCATAGCTTACTGCAGCCTTCAACTTTTAGATGCAAAGCAATTCACCCACCTCAGCCTCCTGAGTAGCTGGGACTACAAATATATGCCACCATGCCCAGCTCGTGTGTGGAAAATTTTTAAATTGTACACCAAGGAGAGTCAACACGTCAATATCAATTCAAGAAATTTTTTAAATATTATTTTCACTTAGAGTGAAATTATCAATATTAGTCATGCCAACTAACTTAATTTCCAATGATCTTTTTTACTATCAAGCCCTGCACTTCTCTTTGCCTTGACCAAAAAAATAAAAAATAAAAATAAAAAATCAATCTTTCTCCAGCTCATTTTGTTAAAAAAAAAAAAATTACCTGATATCTATGTGTTTGTGTACATGTGCAATAACAAATACAACTAAATATACGACCACCTTGGAGAGATCTGTGGAACCTAATGTTTTATACCAGTATTCATTTCTCTATAAATGCTGCCACTGTCTTTAGAGTTCTTAGGCATCCTCTTGTTAAGGATATTTGATTCTTTAAACTTAGCATTTATGTATTGCTCATTCCTTTGCTTCTCAGACTTTAATAGCATTTAAAGGTATTGTATTTGACAACACTCCTTCTAGGTAACTGCTGAGGCTAAATCCTTTCACAGTAATTACGGCTTTTTAATTCAAAATAGCTTATCCTGTATCTCGAGTATTTGGTTTGTATGCCAAGTCTCTCATCTACTGAAGCCAATTCTAGGATTTAAGTTCCATTATTCCCTCTTAAATCTAATACACATACAAATTACATCAAATATGTTTTTGATATAATTTTGGTCCTTGCTGTACCCATATGTGATTTCACAAAGGAAGGATTCTCTACTCTGTAATGAGAAGCCTATGGCAGTGTACCTTTCCAGTGGCGTCTATGATATCTACATCAACTCCAACCACAAATGTGTTCATAAGATTTGGGTGTTCTGCATTGCAGTGCTATAGCAGTTTCCCACAGAGGGTCTTGTGTCCTCTGAAGCACAGATCTTTATGGTGCTAGTGACCTGCACAATGTATAATGGTACAATGGAGTGCAGTGGCATGATCATAGTGCAGACTTGAACACCTGGGGTCAAATGATCCTCCTGCCTCAGTCTTCCAAGTAGCTGGGACTACAGGCATGCACAAAGGGACAATATCTGACCCCCTCCCCTCTCTCGGGCTGGCTCTGCACTTTTGATTATTTATTTATGGGGAGGTTGTCAGGAAAAAATTTTACCTAAGTCTGAAATGCCTAAGAGTATTCATACGGAAATAAAGTATGGAGCTAGATATAGCTGCAATTACTTCAGAAAAGTAAAAAAGCCCAGTCTGGAAATAAAGATTTGAAATTTAATAGCATGTAGTAAGTACCAAAGCCATGAGCCTGAATGAAAGTATACCTATAAAAAAAAAAAAAAAAACCCTGGAAAACACAGCAAGATGCCATCTTTGCAAAAAAATTAAAAATTAGCTAGATGTAGTGGTGTGCACCTGTAGTCCCAACTACTCAGGAGGCTGAGGTGGAAGGATTGCTTGAGCCCAGGAGTTGGCTGCAACGAGCTATGACCGTGCACTGCATCCCAGCTTGAGTGATAGAGTGAGACCTTGTGTCTAAAAAAAAAGAAAGTATGCATAGAAAAAGAGAGATAGATCATGGACAAAAGCAGAATAGAGGAGGTGGTGCAAGCCAAGGAAACAGAGAAGGTACATCAAATGAGGCAGGAGAAAAACCAGGAAAATGATTTTAGAGATGCCAAGAGAAGAAAGTATCTCATAAGTAGAAGTAGGCAACAATGTCAAATGCTACTGAGATGTCAAATAAAACAATAGTGGAGAAATGATTCCCATATTTGCCAAGAACCAAAGCAGAAAGTTCTACAGAGACCATGTGACACACTAATGTGAAAACAATGCCTGTAAACACTCTTGGATCAGTATCTGTGTACTCCACACGATACTAAAGGAAATCAGGCTCTACACACAGCATGTTTTCATTACAAAAGCAGCTACATAATTATCAGGGCACCCTATTTCTCAATAATGACTGTTTTCCATAGTAGGCAAAAGGGAACTACAAAAAGATGGCTATAAAAGATTCTTTTTCTAGTTCTTAAGGGTCAATTTGGAAACTGGAAAATTTGATAACAATCTCATGTCATTCTCCTCAACACAGGGACAGATGGAGCCTATTAACACATGGGTTGGCACACAGGTGTTCACTAAATGAAATAACTGGACTGATAGTTACAAAACAAATCAAACAGGTTTTTATTAGTTCATGAACTTAATTTGCAGGGTGACTGTGAAGATTTAATGAGTGAAGGTATGTGAAAGGTGCCAATGTCTAGCACGTGGATGGCATTAATTTTTCAGTTCTTGGAATATCCAACAACTTTCTCCATATTCATGCTATCCAATTGGTCAGGGAGATATTAAAAGATGCTCCTTTGTGTAAATCCTGAAAGTTAAGTCTCAGTGAAGTCAGATCTCTAGGGTTACCACTGTACTCTAAATTCCATGGCATTTGTCAGTCCTTCCTAGTCTGTAAGTACCCTTACAGATTCTATGGACAAAGATAGTTTTGAAACATGCAAGGAAATAGAAAAATTTCATCCACCCCCTCATGTTCTATGTCAACTAGCTCCCTTAATGTGCAAAGTGACAAGTTAAAACAGGAGGAAAAGGGAACAGGATAAAGTCAGAGAAATATGATCCAAAATAAAAATCATTTCTATCTGGAGCTCACAAAAGATCTCGGTTACCGTCGGCTGCAAACTGCTGCTCTCTGGGCTGTAGGTCTTGCCTAAAGTCATTTTCTTCATCTGAGTCATCTGGGTGATGGTGATTGTTGTCATGGATGTTGGCATTGTTATTCTGGGCATTATTATCATTGTCATTGTTGGAGTTCTGGTTGCTAACAAGGGCCGAGGAAACCCCAATTCCCGTGCCTGCACTCAGACCAACTCGAGCACAGCCCTAAGGCAAAACCAAACCACATGTTTATTAACTTGGGCTATGATATAACACTTCATTGTTAACATTCCTACATTTCACCTTTACATCAGAACTAATATTTACATACCACTTATTTATGAAAAGTTTTCACATATGCATACAAGATCTCATTTAAGGCTCACAACACTTCAAACAAGATAAAGTGTCACCGGCCTGGTTTACAGGCGATGAGGCCACAACATGAAAAGATCTGCCTAACAGCATATGACACAGCTGGACCTAAATCCAGTATTCTGAACTCAAGTTCTCAGCTTTCCCCAATATACTGCAGAGTTTCAAAATGGGAAAATAAGCGTTAATAACTGACAAAAGAGAATATAATTAGCTGAAAGATTAATTAAGTTGATATTACCTTGAGAGTATAGAGTTCTATATGTTAAGCAGTTTTAAAATAACATTTTTTTGTACAACTAGGAAGCCTCAGACTCCCCAGGAAATACAACTTAATGGCAAAGTAAAACATGCCCAAAATAAATTCCTAGTTCTTATTTATACTTTAGATTCCTGATTAGAGATTTAATCTACCAACTAATTGCTCTGAGTCATAATTTTTACCTTAAATCAAATTTCCATCCTCACACTTACCTTTACTTTATAGAACTGATGGAAACAACATTCACTTACTTTTCTTTTTTCTTCCCCAGAGACCCCTTGATACTCATTTGTAAGAACGGGAGGCCAGGCATCATTACAACCTTTATGCCTTCACTGAGGACGGCAGTAAAAAATACAACTAGAATACTGCAAGGCATATTATTAAAAAGAAAAAAACATAGTCTTTTTGTTTTCTTCCAAGTATCAACATAAATAAACAAAAACTCCCTCAAATGTGGCTTACCTTGGGTGGTTCACGAAACATCTGATCCAGTGAAATAAACTCCAGGCTGGGCAACAATTCAATAAACTGGCCAAAGGAGTCTAGCTTCAAAGCATGGCACCGTACTAGGTTGATATCAACCAATCGAGTCCATCTTGAGTGGTCTGTTGAAGAAATGACATGACCAGAGAAAATGTAAGGAACACTTTTTCCATTACTGATTAATTTTGCTACAGGTCACAAAGACTTACAAATCCTTTTTCTTTAAATAACTTTTTCCTTAGTTCATGATTTCTAAAACTTGATGACTCTCAATTATGTTTACATACCTAATTCCACTGAGAATCAAATGGCCGGGAGACATTAATTTGAAACCAAATCAGCCCTGATTCAAATGTGATCCACTCAACAACCTACATGTCTTTTCAACAATAGGACACTGAATAAAGAAATTTTGGCATATTTATTTAATAGAACATTATACAGCTATTTCAAAAGAATGGAGAACTGAATATGCTTGCTGATGTGGAAAACTCTACTTAGTACAAAAAAACAAACTATAGGACAGTGTATACAGAGGAAGATCCTTTTGTATAATATAAACCATTTTTAAATGCTATAAACATATAGGCTGCAATATGCACAAAGTAATTTGTCCAGAAGAATATACAAAAAACTATTGATGATGGTTACCTTTGAGAAGAGGAGAGTTTTCATTTTGTACCTTTCTGTACTGTTTGAAATTTATCAAATGCATGTATTACTTTTATTTTTTTAAGTGTTAACAGGAATTCTGAGTGATGGGATTATAGGCCTTTTTTTTTGTTTTCTTCTTTATACTCTTCTGTATTTAAGAAAACAAACAAACCAAAATCCAATAAATGTTATTTTTTAAAAGTGATCTACACCTGCTACATCCTAAAATTCATATTTCCCAATAAATTCTGGGTTCAGCTGGGCCAGCAACAGAATTTAACTGCTGGTTCATGAGATATGGCCATCTTAATGAGTGATCTCAGCACAGGCCCCAGAACCCTAAAACAGGCCTGGAAAGTGGCTATGTGAGAGATACAGATCCCTGTGAGGCACCTCCACAGCAGGGGAGGCTGTTCTGCAGGTGTCATGAGGAAAACATTCTCCAGCTCTCAATTTATTGAATAGTCTGTAAATTTAGGTATTTCAGAAGGGCCATTAAAACAACAGTTAATATTACTCTCTCAGAGAGGAAAATGAACTCCTGCCATAAGGAAAAAATATCAAGTGCAAAAGTCACACTTCTACACATAGGGGACTGGGTGGGGAGAGGAAGTCTAGAATTTCCAATCAGTAGATAATTTCACCTCAGGTGGTTTAATGTCACCTAATTAAATTTTTTCATTATACATACCCACTTTGTCCTTTCAGGTGATGCCATTTTGAAGGTAATTCAGAGAAAACAACTATAATATTAACAATTAACTAACCTAAATTTTATATGCCTAGTCCAAAAAAGTACATACAAAGATCAGGGTGCCTGAATTCACAACCTGGACAGTACAAATTTCTAGGTATTTCAGTATAAAAAATAAAATATAGCCGTTGTTTTAAGTCTACAGTACCTGAGATCCAATTGTATGGGTTGTGCAAATGGGGGCAATTATAAATTGCCAGATATTTGATACAGGAAAAAACTTCATTGACAGCCTTCATCCCAATATCAGTGATGATGCCAGGATTTTCTACCACATCAGCCAAACCATACTTCACCAGGTCTGCATTAGCCATTCTGCCTAAAAAGAGAAATGAATTTTTTTTTTTTAAAGTAAAATTCTTAAGTGACATTCTGAAATGTCACCAATTTTGTAACTCAGCATCCAGTATGATCAATCTCTACGATCATTCTCTATCATCTGTTCATCACCCAGGTTCAGGTTCAGGTATCATTTCAGGTTAAGTATTCTATATATATAATAGCACTTCTCATACAAAATAAGAATTTATATTAAAAGTCAAGCCACAGCTAGTAGAAAAAAATTATTTTCAATTGTTTAGAAAAGGAAAAAATAAGCAAAAATCCTTAAAGACTCTTAAAGTATAACTGAGGGTTGATCATATTGGTTCACACCCATGGTGAAGTTTTAGCTCTACCTTTTAAAAAGAAAAACAAAATCTTAAAAACGCAACTCCTTCACAGTGTAAGGACAAGTTCTTAGAATCTGGTGTGGCCATGTGTAGGGAAGGGCAAACTCTGAGAATTCCAGATTTATTTTTAGAGCCCATGAAGTTAGTAATATCCACCTAGCCTCTGAAAGTGGAATTCTAATTCAAACACATGTCTGGGCTTTAGTGCCTACTCTCTGATCACACACTAGGGGGCTGGGAGTACATGAAGGAGGCTCATCCCTCCTAGATCATACCATTGGGAATCACACCTCATCCCTTGCCTCCTATCATCACTTCTCCCATCTGCATGCCCCTCAACAAGATGGTCCACTTGACTATGAGAGCTCCCTGAAGGAAAAAATGGACAGTGGCTAGTCAGCCCATAATTCCATCATTAGTGTCCAGCAGAGAACAAGGGATACAAGGACTCAACACATGTCTCTCCTAGTACTTGCAATCAACTGACACATAGGACAGAGAAAACACTGTTGCTCTGGTGAAGTTCCCTGAACATCACAAGGATTCAGAGCTTTAGCCCAGAACACGTCTCTCTCCTACAGTCCCCATTCACAGTCTCTCTCCTACAGTCCCCATTTTTGGTATTTACTAGCATTTCTTCCAGATCTCACCCTACTCCATTCTCTACAATCTAGCTAAGCTACTTTCTTTAGCACCTGGTAAGGATCTTTTAACTGTCCTTTGAATTCAAGATGAAACTTGTCTTTTTTCGTAAGATGGGTAAATCTTTGACTGACCCTATTCCCTGGATGGTATCTGCATAGAGACTGCAGCCTAACATGACAAACCCATCTTGCATTCAGTCTTCTGAGATTACCACCATGCTCCCATTCTTGGGTTTCCTGTTTGCCACACACCCTCAAAATGCTAATATCACCTGGGATTCATTTTTGTTTCTTTTCTCTCTTTAGCCTAGAGGTCAGCTGAAAGTAAAAGCTATCATTTACTGAATATTTCCTAAATGCCAGAGACTGTTATTAGTTGACTCCTCGGAACTACCCAATAGAAAAGTAGGAGAACATCTCTCCATTTCAAAAATGAGAAAACATGGACATGAAAAAAGTAACTTGCTGAGGTCTCATGAATACTAACAGGCAGGTCTCAATTCCATTTCTCTCCAAAGCTGTAGGGCTAAAGACGACACTACACGCTTTTGAAGTTTTTATTGGGTTGTGCATCTCTATCACCTGAAATCATACATCCACATAAAGAGCTTTTCTCTAAGGATCCCGCCTTGGGCAACTGATTTTCTCACACACATCATCAATATCTTAACCCATGTCAATTGCTCACCTTTTCCAGTCACTTTTCTTTATTCCTAATACACAGCGTTTATTTTTCAGCACATCCACTTCCCCAATCTGGCACTGTCACTCTTATCAAAAATGCTCAAGGACAAAAGTGATGTTTCTATTTATTTACTGTGCCAGACCCTTGGTAACAAAAAAATAACTCAAGTTTTACCAGAGGCCACATACCACCTCTTGAAGAGACGCTTCAAATCTAAATCACTGAGGAGAGAGAGACTAAGTGAAAGAATGTGAGTGATTAGAGACCTCTCATCCCTCTTGAGATGGTCTGTTACAGGCACCTGGTACCTATTCTGAAGCAGAATCCTAGACTGTCTCTGGAGGAACAGAGGACAGTATATATGCATGAGAGAAGGGGTTGAACTATAGTGAAGAATGGCTACATAAAGGTCAACAATAAGAGACTACTAAATATCAAAGAGACTATGAAACAAACTGTTGAAAACTGAGATAATGGTAGTCAAGTAGATACAGTATTTTTATGTCATTAAAAATGTGTGTAGGCTGGGCATGGTGGCTCAAGCCTGTAATCCCAGCACTTTGGGAGGTCGAGGTGAGAGGATTGCCTGAGTCCAGGGGTTCGATACCAGCCTAGGCAACTTGGCAAGACCTCATCTCTACAATAAATCAAAAACTTAGCTGGGCATGGGGATGCACGTCTGCAGTTCCAGCTACTTTGAAGGCTGAGGCAGAAGGATCATCTGAGTCCAGAAGGTCAAGGCTACAGTGGCTGGGAGCGCACCACTGCACTTAAGCCTGGGCAGCAGAGTGAGACTCCAACTTAAAAAGAAAAAATGTATGCAGAGGAAAAAGAAACACTCTATGGAAATAAGTTATAAAGATAACTCTTAAAGACAATCTTTTTAGTAGACCTAAATGTGGCCATCCTGAAGACACAAAATGTATCATTTTGAGCTTTAGGAAAAACAGGAAAAAAAATTATAGAAAGAACACCAATTTCCAAACTAATAATTTTATGTTACTACACAGACATTGTAGAAACATAGAAAATGTTATTAAATAGCAACCTCATTCAAAACCAGAAAAGTTTCATATCAAATACATTAATTTCATATGAAATCACTATACTGGTTTAGCATTCTAAAGCTATTTTGGAGAAAAGCCAATCTTTTACAAAGCTATATCGGTTTAAAGTGATTCCCATATTAAATTGGCTAGAAAAAAATAATTTGACTACTCAAGTAACCCTTCACCTGTATTAATAAATATTGTGAACAACAAAAAAGTAAAAAACAAACAAGCAAAAAAACCCCACAACTATTATTGTGATATATATTAGCAATGAAAAATGAAAACAGTCATGTTTTTCGACCTGGACTGTCCTGATCAGAGGATTAAGCTTTCTTGTGTTCTTCTACAATGCAAATGAGATCCAAAGGAAAAATGTCATTTAATATGACCGTGAGAGTTCAAGACAGACTTGTCGAAAATTACATGGGGAAGAAACTAATTCTTGAAAAAATAAAAACAAACCGGTGGTAAAAATTTTCTTCCATCTCTTACTAATGCCATATAGAAAAAAAATTTGAATAATGAATTCACATGCGTTAGAACCCAAAGGAATGAGTTTCCAATTGTAAGTGCATTCTAGAAAATGCTGTGAACAAGCCTTCCAACAGCAATCATGAAATGAATACTGACCATTATGTGCTCACACTAACTGGAAAATCCAGAACCCCCAGCGGGCTTATTATGGAAATGAAGAGCATGGGCAGGGAATGGGACCTCATCTGAGAGGACCATCAAAAGCTTCGAGAAGTGTGGCAGACCAAATTCAACAATGGAATCAAGGATGACACTCTGTGAAAAAAATGAAGCAGAATGGGAAAGAAACTTGGGCAGCAAAGTGGAGACAATATCAAATGTAGACAAGGATCTTCTTGGTGTAATATTTAGCACTGTATTTTCTATAAAATGATAAAATCAGAGGCTATATGGAAAAAAAATCACTGACATTTCTAATAGAAAAGTTTCTTTTTCAAGAAGTGAGAGCACCTATGACTTTAAGCTATCTTATGTTCAGAAACATATGGCACGATCCAATTCAAATTTCAGTCTGTCAAGAAAGTTTCCTACAGCAATTCTAGGAATTAAAATAGGGTAAGTCTTACTCTGTAGCAAAAACTCATCTACGTATCCCAGATGAAGGGTTTCAAACTGGGGGAACTCCAACTCTGCCATCTTTAGGGCAGAAAAGACACCATCTTTGGTTAGGGAAGGCTGGATACGAACTTCATGTAACCTATGAACAAAGAGATACAATATATCAGAGTAAAACAAAAGCTATCAGAATCCAAGATTCCTCCTAATATAAGGCTCTGAAAAAAGTTTATGATTTTACTAAAGTGTAACTGATCTCAACAACTTCCCCTAACCCATGAAAAAAAAATATCCAGGATGCTTCCTTTAAAGCAGTATTTGTAAAGTTTAAGCACATCTTAGGCAGTACAATGAAGCTATGTACACACAGTAAGAATCTTATATCCTTTCAAGTGCTTTCCTAAACCTGATTGAGTCAAGGTGAGAACCTGCATCTGGTGCTAGTGTTTCTTTAACTTCTTTCTTATGCTAGCTGTTAATGCTCCACTTTAACAAAGAGTACAGTTCTATAGTAGGCAATAATATCTACTTACTTAAACTTAGAAATACTTCTTTATTTTACTTATACTCCTAAATTCTATTGATGGAAAGAGTTTCATTTTTTAATAAATTGAAAAAATGGTTAATTCAAATTTAAAGAAAATATTATAAAAATAAAAGTAGAGGTAGACTTTTGTATAGACAACAGTATATATATATATATGGCATATATATATGGCATAAAGTAATATATATATATGGCATAAACACATATATATATATGGCATAAAGTAATATAAACATGTGGTTGAAAAATATAGAAGTGTTACAAGGTGAGATTTTGGAAAAGCTGACTTAAAGCATTGACCTCAGGACGACAAACATTATGACCAACGGACTAAAACAATCCAGAAAATCATTCAGAGATTGAGACAATGGTTCCTGAAAGTGCTATAGACACCAGTGCTTCCATGTTGGACTCTGGCACTTACAGATAGTCCTACTTTTCTCTGACATGAGACCACACTCTTCCAGAGCTTGCTAGTCTAGAGTGCAGCTTAAGTGGTCACCAGTTACAACACTAAGACCACCACTATGTCACACCCATCTACTTTTTAAACAACTAAACCTTTGTATTTGAAATCTGACAAGGCTTAATCAAATGTCATGCACACACACATATATTCCCCCAAGTTTTTGTAAAACAGAGAAAAACACATAATTTTAAGAAAAAAACAAAACCCAATGTGAAGAGGAAACATACCTACGGGCAGCAGTAATGATGAGGTAACCAAGATCTACTTCAAGAGCATTTTTGCAAGCTCCCAAAACAATAGTGTGCAAATTTCTAAAACCACCTAAAGGACAAAGGGGACAAAAACATGCATTTATTTATTTATTTATCTATTTTAGTTGGAGTCTCACTCTGTCGCCCAGACTGGAGTGCACTGGCTGCTCCTGGCCACTGCAGCCTCGACCTGCTGGGCTCCGGCGATCCTTCTGCCTCAGCCTTCCAAGTAGCTGGGACTACAGGCGCGCACTGCCACGCCGGGTTAATTTTTTGATTTATTGTAGAGATGAGGTCTCACCAAGTTGCCCAGGTGGGTCTCGAACCCGCAGACTCAGGCAATCCACTCACCTCAGCCTCCCAAAGCACGGGATTACAGGCTGAGCCACCAAGCCCGGCTTTATTTTTTTACCACAGTACTTTAGTGAAGCATTTACACACGCTAGGTGACACTTACTTGTTTAAAAGTAAATCTAAGCTTTATTTTTACATTCAAATCAATATCTCAGGCTAAATTATAATTAATAGTCATCTACAAAGAGAGGAAAACATATTTATTTTGAAAAGACAATCTAATGGTAACTGAAACTACTCTAAAAGATTTAAACTGTTAAGTGAGGATTTGCGGAAAGTCAGAAGCTCATGATGGAACGTCTACGTAAAGAAGGGACTCTACCATTTTCTGGCCAAATTTTGAATCTCCAATATATCATATGGAAAAAGACCAGCATGACTGATTCTTTTGTGTGTGTTTTTGAAACTTGTATTTGCGTACAGAAAAGGACACAAATTATTAATGTAAAGCACAAGGAAAGGATTGATTTGTCTGTTTTAAACTTTTATAAATAAAATTACAATGGACACTTCTGTGCCTGGCTTCTTTTACTGAACACTTTGTGAGATACATCCATGTTGTTATATATAGCTGTAGTCTGTTCAGTCTTATTGCTGCATATTCTGTTGTATAAATATGCCACATTTTAATCACCCATTCTACTGCTGACAGGCATTTGGGTTCTTTCCATTTGGGGCCCATTAGAAACAATGCTTCTGTATGAACAATCTTTAATTGAATATGTCTTTTGGTGAACATAAGCATGTACACTTTTTTTTTTTTTTGAGTTGGAGTCTCACTCCATCGCCCAGATTGGAGTGAAGTGGCTGCTCGCCGCCACCGCAGCCTCGACGTGCTGGGCTCCGGCGATCCCTCCGCCTCAGCCTTCCAAGTAGCTGGAACTACAGGTGCGCGCTACCACGCCTGGCTAATTTTTTTTCTGATTTATTGTAGAGATGAGGTCTCGCCAAGTTGCCCAGGCGGGTCTCGAACCCGCGGGCTCAGGCAATCCACTCACCTCAGCCTCCCAAAGTGCGGGATTATAGGCTGAGCCACTGAGCCCAGCTAGCATATACACTTTTGTTTGGTTTAAAGCCTGGAGTGCAGCTATTGTTACATGTATGGTCAACTTTAGTAACTACTGCCAAACAGTATTTGCATCAATTTGTATGTACTTTCACCAGTGCTGCTGGAAGGCACTGCTGCACCACATCCTAACCAACATTCTTGCTTATCTTTTTCCTATTAGTCATATGCAGGCAAAATCATTTGTTGTATATCACAATGTAGTTTTAATTTGTATTTCCCTAATGATTAGTAAAACTTATTGTGTTTTCATTTTTACTGGCTATATGAATAGCCTCTTGTGGGAAGGCTTTCAAGTCTTTTCCCATTTTTTTTCCTACTGGGTTGTCTGTGTTTTTCTTACTAATTTCAGGAGTCCTATATGCATTCTCAATGCAAGTCCTGTATCTGATATCTATATTGCAAATAGCTCCTCCTACTCCTTGACTCTTTACTCTCTTAATCATGAGTTTTGACCAACAAAGTCTTCATTTTAATTTGGTCCAGCTTAGTAATTAAGTTGTCTTTAAAAATTTTATTTTTCACATTTGGATCTATGATCCATTTGGAATTAATTTTTGTGTGAGGTATACTGACTCTGAGTAAAATATAAAACAGGGTCATCCTTACATACTGATTAGAGAAGAAAATCTCTGTTTCTCCTTTAAGAACTTTATACAAACTTTTAGCTTTTTAGCATCTCTCTCTCGGTCTTCTCTCTAGTGAATGGACCTACTGCTGCCTTCTTTTCCCTTTTAACTTTTATCCTGTTAACAACAGCCATGGATAATAATAATGCTGTTGGTCTTGAGGGAGACTATTCTATCCCCTTGGCTAAATGTAACGACATGTACTTACACCAGACTTGACTGCCTGGCAAAATGTCTAAAAATTTAGTACTTTTTCTTCATTATATTTTAACACTATTAATGCTAATGTCTATTTGTTATCAGTGGTACTAATGATTTTCCCTTTTATTTTATAGATACCCAAAGTTAGATTTAGTTTTCAACTATTAACTATCTATCTAGCTAAACCTCTCTCTCTCTTTTTTTTTTTTGAGTCGGCTTCTCACTCTGTCACCCAGGCTAGAGTGCAGTGGCACACTCATGGCCACCGCAGCCTTGAACTGCTGGGCTCAGGCAATCCTTCTGCCGCAGGCTTCCAAGTAGCTAGAACTACGGGGATGTGCCACCATGCCCGGCTAATGTTTTGATTTATTGTAGAGACGAGGTCTCACCTCATTACCCAGGCTGGTCTCAAACCTGTGGGCTCAGATAATCCTTTCGCCTCTGCCTCCTAAAGTGCTGGGATTACAGGTATGAGCCACCAAGCCTGGCAGTCTCTACATATTTTTTGCAGTGAGGAGATGATTAACATAGGGTACGTCCAGTTACTTATCATTAATTATCTACAGTTAAGGATCTAAAGAGTGAAATTTTCTTAAAGCCATCATCTGATAGATAAATATAATATCCAAGTGAGAAACATGAAAGCATTTTATATGCTATAAAGTACTAAACAGATGTTAGACATTAACATTACTAAAGCCTGAGTTCTTCTGGAGGCCTAGGGTGTCCAAGTCATAAAATACCTCTTATCACCAAAAAGCTCTAGAAATCTGTTAACATTTATAAGAAAGAGTCCAAATATAACAGGAGGCAGTATAAACCAAGTAGCAAGTAATAACAAGCCAGAAAACATGACTTACCACTCTGCTATTTATTTTATGAAGGTTTAACATGCATAAAGAAGAAATGAATACTAGCATATGCTCATGGTTACCTATTTTCCATCAAATACACCAGAGAAAGCACAATTACTAACAAGCATTTTCATTTAAAAAGACTTGTCAGAGAAACTAAATAAAAGCTTATTGAATTTTTGAAATTGAATTTGAAAATATTTAGTAACTAAAGAAAATTAATACCTGATCTCCAACTGTCTTCAACAACATGTTGGATAAGACCTCCAAGGAAAGGAACTCGAACCATTTCTAAGTGTTCCAAGTTTCGGGCAGAGGCTAAGCCTGTTACTAAAGGAACATATTTCAAGGAATTTGTGGGTCCTGGAAAAAAATAAAAATTTTAATAGAACAATGTAAATCATCTTAAAAATGAATTTTCAAATCAGTAACTGAAATTAATAACTAACAGAGTCTTAAAATAACAGCTCTGCAATCTATAATTCTTGTTATACATGAAAGTTTTAGTTGGCCTGTTAACCACACATTTACTCAGCATAAAGATGTTTCAGTAATATTGGAGAGATATGTAGTATTTTTTTGTAAATTCCCCAAAGTCTCAATAATTTTGAACTCAAAATACCTAATTGGAAAAAGCCAAGATGAAAATTTGATCCTTCACTCAAGTAAACAGTTCAATCATTTAAACACCTATGTGACCAATGTTGTATTAGATACTATGCAAGATCACCAGAGATATGGTCCTGTCCATCAAAAAGCCTGCGACTGACATGGAGACAGAACTAACATGAATAATTAAAGAAGGATCAAAAGGTAGAATGCATCAAATATAAAAATAGTAACTGCTATACCCCATGAAAAAGAAACTAGAAAGAGGAAGGTAAGCTGGAAAGGGCAGAACCTGAAGGATATATATGTAAACGAGAGGAAGGAAGTACACATTTCAGGACAAGAAAACAATAATAGAGTATAAGGAAAGACACTGAGGTGAAAGCCAGATGGTTGTGTAGGGGACAGTGAATAGGTACACGTGACTATAAAGGAAGGCATATCTTGGAAAGGAGTCAGAATACGGAAGAAGAGAGGCCTGTCTATTATGAACAGGATGAACAGGATTTGAAGCAGTGTAGTTCCCACTTGGTGCTCTGGGCAACAGGGATACTGACAGTTTCTGTTCAGAAGAATAAAAGCATAAAAGCAATGTTTAAGGTAGATTAGGTCATATAACTGTTTACATGCAGATGGCTAGGAGACCAGAGACAAAGAAAGCAAACTAAAATCTAATAAACATGCCCACAAAAATTTAAAAGTGCCTATTAGAAATAGAAATATTCTAACTCATTTTTGATTTGTTTTTTGAGGAAGTCAAATAGAAACCATGTTTCTAATGTCTTTAAAACAAAAAGTACATTTATCTTCACAAGCTGGTAAATTACAAAACAAATATTAATAATACAATTTTATTCATAAATACAGCTGTAGAGTTTGCTTTAGAATATGCTAACTCCACCATAATTGTGTGCCAGTACCTGCACAGTTCCTCATGACGAAAGTTCTTAAGCTGATACAGAGAAAGTCTTTAAACGGCTGTGGTTTAGTGAGCCTTACCCACTTCATATAAAGGTGCCTGAGCATTGGGATACAAGGAATTTCAGGAACATTCACCCCTAAAACACAAATTTAAAAAAAAAGAATAAGAAAAATCACAAAAATACTCCATATTCCGCATGTAAGTTTAAGAATCTATTTTTCAAATTAACAAATTATCCTTCAAGAAGATTTTTAACAGAACAAATTACATCATTAAAATCTATAATGTGCCTTATTTAAAACAGATTTATAAAGAAAAAGTAATGTAATCCATAAACAGGCTAATTTTTTTCTTTTTTAGGAAGGGCATATGGGAAAATAAGATTTTAAAAGTATTTCCACATTTTATACACATAAAACTTTCTCATAATTTTACAACTCTTTCAGAATATATTTGCCCAGAAGATGCAAAGTGAAGATAGGTTACTAAAAGCAAAATTGTGACACTGAAGATGAAATATACACATTTATTATTTGATTATCAACGTCCCACTAGTAGAAATACTAAATTTCTCAGCAAAAGTCAGGCTAGCTGAGTATAAATATTCAAATATCCAGATAACCAGAATATCCAAAAGATATCCAGACACAGAGCTTAAAAGTTGCTTCTAAAAATATATGAATCTTAAGGATTTGTAAATATGTGGTAGCAGCCAGCCAACATGGCTCTGAAAAAGTGAGAAACCTTTATTTTAGTATTTCAAATTGATGAAAGCATTTTATGCATCTGATCCATAAATGGCTTAATACTAGGAATCATACTCACAGAGGACCACAACTGGAAGATGGGAAGTATAGAATGAGGTAGAAAAACTCAGGAGACGTGGAAGAAGAAAGAAGACAGAGAACTCATAAATGCTAAATGGAAGAAAGTAGTTTGAGGAACTTGCCCAAGAGTCTAAACACTGAAGGCTACAGAAAAGCCAAGGAAGGAACACAACTTTATAAATGAAATACAAGGATACAAGGTGACGGCACTTAATAAGTGGTAGTTGGCAAAACCAGTTTAATGCAACTTTTAAGTCCTGCTAGCAATAATAACCAAAGAAAGCAAAACTGGAGTACCTGAATGAGCAGTTCTTTAAAAGCTAAATTCTGCAGAATGATCCTACTGTAGCCTACAAGGATTACTCCTTAACCTGGTCCTCTCAAAATAGCATAGTTAAATTTGGCTTAAACTATGTTCACACCCTGTATGGCAACAGACAGGAAGTAAAATTGGGGATAAGATAAAAGAAAAGCAGAACTGAGGTACAGACTGAGGTGCAAAATATAAAATCCACAAAAGTATCCACATGGTTTATCATCAACCATGAAGATAGTAGTAATGATTGTATTGACTAGAAAACACAGGGTAGCAAGGGTGAGACAGATCCAGAGAAGACAGTGTACCGATCCAGAGAAGACAGTGTACCCTGTGCCTAATCCACATTTTGCCCCAAAACCATTTTATAACAAAGGACACGACTGTTCATTTTTCCAATCACATTTTCTTTGTATCACCATCACACAGTAAGTGTTAAACTGTTGAATGAATCACATGAACTAATAATTTTATAATAAAACTCGCCAAGTACTTATGTTTGCAATGAAGTGTGACAGGCATCGTTGAAAATATAAAGATATAAAAACAGTCTTTGACCATAAGGAGTTTATATTATAAACTTCAGACATTACAGAATCCCTTTGTTATCTAAAAGTCCAATTTCAAACTACATATCCAAGCAAGTGAGTGAGCCTTTGCTATTAGTTCACATAAGAGCTGGTTTTTTGAAAGAGCCTGGCACCTCCTCCTCCTTCTCTTGCTTCTGCTCTTGCCATGTGACACACCTGCTCATGCTCTGCCTTCTACTATGCCTGTAAGCATTCTGCGGCCTCATCAGAAGCCCAGAAGATGCCAGCACGAAGCAGAATCATGAGCCCAAATAAACCTCTTTCCTTTATAAATTATCTGGTCTCGGGTATTTCTTTACAGCAACACAAAATGAACTAATACACCCAGTTTCAGAAATTTCCAGTTCTTCAGACCATCTCCAACAGCTGGAAAAATGCTTGGAATGTAGTATATACTCAATAAGTATATGTTGAATAAAATGATAAATAAAGAAATATTAAAGGTTAGATTATTATTAACAGGGCTTTTCCCAAAATTCCCTTCAGTAGTCTAAGCCAAAGATGACAAATTAAATTTGAGAAAATATCTGCCCTTATAATTTACTTAGGTTCAAATTACTGGTATATAATTTCAACCTAAGTATTCTCATTATTCCTTTTCAGTGACTATTCAAGTTATATGGCATTTCAGGGAGTTATAAGTGACCTAAGAAACATGTACTCACCAACTAAATGCAAAGTTTGAATTTTGGCTCCTATAGGAATTTTCAGTTTATTTTCAGGAGGAATTGGAAAGGCTCCATTACGATTACGAAATTTCCCCAAAATATGAACATGTGGCATATATGTCCAAATGGATTCTACCAACTCCAAATGAGAAGTTTCCACACCCTAGAAAACAATGCCAAAGCAAGCATAAGAAAAGCTTTTAATTTAGCATCCAAAGCTTCTATATCATAAGATGCTAAGTATAAAATGAAACTTAAAAGTTTGTGTTGGATAAAATTTGCATGTGAATGAACATATTCTGTCCTCCTTTGGGCTACTGACAATAGACCAACAACAGCTGATACCAAGATGTCCAACCAGGTATACTCACCACTAAGTTTGGGCATGCCTGCAAAGCTTCTAGGACTCCTGGAATGCTAAAAGCTTCATGGCCCCTTACTCTTCGCCTCTCAAGGTACCGAGGGTGAAGGCCATATAGCTGTTCAACGTCTGGCATCTTCTTCAATAGTGTTAGAAAGCTAGAATCTGTAAAGCCTGAGAAGTTCAGAAGTATTTAGTGGCAGGTTCATCTTTCTGCTCATGAACATTTACTAGGTACTTGTAATTTTTATCAAAAGTTGAAAATAGATTTCCTTTTTAAATTTTTATAAGGCTAACACTATAGCTGAACTAATGGTTACAAAAGAAAATATGTTCCTTTAGTAACATCAGAAATGTGTCAGAAACTCCACTTATTCTGAGTTAACACTTTAGAGCTGAGGCTTTACTTTACTATTGACTTTTTTGTCATTGTTGCTTTTAAGGCACAGAAATCTTCAATGAAGAATACATTTTTAACCCAGATGACTTGGCTCTATTTGGTGGGTGGAGAGGGACCTCTCCTATCTGATTACTCCTATCCTCCTCCTCCTCCCCCAAAGGTATTCTCAGGTCTGTAAAATCTCTAGAGCGCTACAGAATACACAACTAAAAATATAGAGACATGATCCTTATCTTCAGGAAGTTCACAGTTTCAACCTAATTCCCATCTCAAACAGGTTATCTTATTCTATCCATTTCCTAATAATTACTCTGTCCTATTTTTAACTATCCTTCTCCTGTCATTTTGGACAATTTAGCTAACAGATGCAAGTTAGCTAAGACAGCAAGAGTAATCCACACTAGGGGTGCTGAGTTGACAGGAAGTTATCTATCTGGGGAGGTCAGCTGTGCTTCATAGCAGGACACAACAAGATGGGAGCAGAGAGCAGCAGGTTACTTCCACAGCAGCAGCTGTTGGTAAAAAAAGGCAGGGAGACAAGTCTCATAAAAAATACACACACACACACACACACACTCACACACACACACACACACACACACACACACACATTTTTTTAAGTCAGAGTCTCACTCTGTTGTCCAGGCTGGAGTGCAGTAGCATGCTCACAGCCACTGCAGTGTTGACCTGCTGGGCTCAGGTGATCCTTCTACCTCAGTCTTCCAAGTAGCTGGAACCACAGGCACATGCCACCACGCATTTTTTTATTTATTTATTGTAGAGACAAGGTCTCACCAAGTTGCCCAGGCTGGTCCCAAACCCCTGCACTCAGGCAAGCCTCTCGCCTCCTTCAAAGTGCTGGGATTACAGGTGTGAGCCACCATGCCTGATCAAACAATTTTTATATATTACAAGGGCTTTTTATTTTTAGTGGAAGCTGTCGGAAAGTCAAATGTCTGCTCATTAATGACAAATAAAAATATTAACTGTCAAGAATAAAAATGAAGACCAAAATGACTAGGTCTTACATACTAAAGTTTTCAAAGATTGTTTTATTTGTACATTTGGAGATTATTTGGTCTCTATAATTACAATAACAGCTCTTATCACTCTCCTGTATAGTAACCTTTACTGACTAAGCCATTCAATTTGTTAACCATTTTACATGTTTTCTCATTTATTCTCACAAATGAATCAGTAAGTTTGCTACCCCATCTACAAATGTACAAAAGGAAGTTGAATTTAAGAGCTACTGAAGTGGCAGTGCTGGAATTTGAAAACCAAGTATGACCACTGCAATGTTTATCCTCTTTCATCATATATCACATGGTGCTCTCACCAAAGAAATGGGGAAAATTTATTAATGCCTTTTTAAAGAGGTAGTATGAGAAACCAAAGAGACTACATATGTAAACCATAAAATACTGGTACATAAAGAACCAGAGTTTAAACTCCACAGAATAGGCCAGGGTAGCATTAGTGAACAGGGCTAGTGTGATCTTATTCTAAGCTAGAGACTGCATTGACTCTTCAATATTCATTGCAGAGATAGGAAGCCTTGGTTGGGCTCACAGGTATTTATCACAGTCTGAAAGTCAGCAATGTACAGATAAATTCTTCTCTAATTTGATAAAAGGCAGAGATGTTAATGCAGAGATTGTATCATATGGGAGCTACAATATCCTGGTTCTTTATATAGTACATTAGTCCCATCTCCCAAGTTCCTGCTGGCCTAACCACTGCTAAAGAAAATCTAAGGAATAAGATCATCATTTTCACATTGCCCTTTTTTCTTGCTATAAATGATCATGCTAGAACAAGATGAATCCTTTTCCCTTAGAATGACTTTTTTAAGTATTTAGAAACAATTGTACTTTGCCTCCCACAAAATAAGTTCTATGGCCAACTGATAAGAGTTAGCAATTGACTAAAAGAATGCAGCACCCCAAACTACACAATAGTCCAGAGGATGTCTGTTCTGTCTTACAAAACAGACCAAGACAATTATCTCCTCAGCCCTTTACTTCTATTAAGGCTTCTTTTTTTTTTTTTTGCCCCTCTCAATCTCATAATCTGACATTACAGAAAAATAATGATTGAAAAAGATTTAAAAACTGCGAAACAATAGTAACTAAAAGGCACTAATTAGTAGATTGCTGTTAACTGAAAAGAAACCCCATTTGGCCTTTCATTTTAATTCTTTCCTTTCAGTTGTGCTTTGTTTAGCTATTCATCAATTTTCATTTCAGATGATCTCTTCAACTGAGGATAAGTTATTATAGCTAGGCTGCTAACTCTGAACTCTTCACCTGAAAAGTCAGTGCCTCATTTGAGAATCTCCAAGACCCAGTATATGCCTTTTAAAAAAGCTAAAAAAATTAAACCTCTGTGCCATTTCTGTGGTCTGATAGAACAGTTTTAGAAAAATAATAAATATTTGGTTAACTAGAAGGTGAAGAGGAAATCTATGATAAAGAATGTTAACATTCACCAGAAAACCTACGTCACAGACTAAAGGACACACTGTCCAATGTGATACATATATACTTAGTTAATCAAAGCTCAATAAGTGTTCGCCAATCACATATATGTGGAACAAGCTGATATAGTTCCTTAAGGAGTAGGAAATGAAAACCATTAAAACAGTAAAGCGTCAGGCAAAATGCATTTTGCAAACCTAAAACCAACAAAAAAAATTTGGATAAACCCTGCTTCCCTACATACAAGGTGACTTAGATTGCTTTTCTCAAGACAAGTAACGTTTTATGGGACCATCATACTACTTTCCAGTAAGGTTCTACTGACGAATTCTACTTACCACTTGGCATGTATTCCCACCACCGCCCGGCACAGAGATCCACCACCCTCACAACTCTCAGATACAGGGTCACTGCTTCCTTTAGTTTCCGGGAAAGACATTCCATACACATGATATCCTGCAGAGGGAGGTACCTTTGTGAGAGAAAGAAACTCATATTTATCAACCGGGTAAGTACTAGGTCTTGGAGATTCTTATTTATTTTCTCTTTCTAAACTCCTACCCCTCAAATAAAATAAGGTCTTATGAACATTCACAGAACTTTAAGGCTAATATGCATAATAAGATCATACAGCATTTTACTAAAGAGATAAGTCAGCAAATACTTGAGTATGCAGATAAAGTACTGAGCTCCCTTCCATAGGGCATATGATAAAGCCTGCCATTCTTCTTTTGATTTTTCATGGGCAAATAAAATATAAATAGAAAAAATAAAGAAAGGAAGGAAAGTGATGTATGATGACAAGAGAATCTGAGAAAGAGATCAGCGAGAATTAATCAACTTAAACAAGGATAATTTTATTTCACAGCTTTTACATAACCCATTTTCTGCACTGACACTCTGCACCCTCTCAGCCCCATCGCCACCCCCTCGAAACTCTATTTTCTCCATCAACACATATGTAAATATGTGTACTAATTTTAAAGTATAATATTTATTTTGCTAGATCCTTTGCCTTTAAGGTCACACACTCTGATAAAAGTATTGCCAAAGTGTTAAGTGAGGACACCTCATCTGAATTACAATCCTCTTTTCCAATCTTCCTTATTATCTTCATCCTGAATTTTTTAATTAACTTCGACTTTTGTTGTTTCCAACAGCATACATATTTTAAAAGTTCAGAATATCTCACCTCTTTTTTCTCAACACCCCTTCACACACACCTAGATTAACTGAATTATTTTAAAACAGTAAATACCCTTTATTGAGCTTGTATTGTACTATACTCATTGTTTCACAACAACCTTAAAAGGTTAAGTGACTAGTTACTCTGTCTGCCATACCCCACTCCCAGTCATTTTTTCTTCCCATTTTGGCCCTGCTGTGTTCCCTAGCTCTCTGGCTAAGGGTTAACTTTGGCCAATGAGAAGCACCAGCTACAGGGCTCCAGGAGGCAGTGCTGCCTTTCTGCATTCCTAGATAAATTCTTCAACATCCCTTTTTTGTTCCCTCAACCCTACCTACACCTCTGTAAACAGTCCATTCATTAAATTATCTTCAAATTCCAGCTCAGTGTATCTCCTATCACCTGCTGGAATCCTCATTGATATAGTAGATAGTATCATCACTTCATTTTACAAGTGGTGAAATTAGCTCAGAAAAATTAAACCAGCAAAAAGTAACATGTCTAGGTAAAAGGGAGGATGGCAGAATTGGTCTGACAGTAACTTAAAAATTTCGGTAATTCTAAAAGAAAGATCCACATATGCCTGCTGAATATTTATTCTCCATTTTCCTACAATTTAGATAAAGAGAATAAAATCAAATCTTCCGTCCAAAGAAAGTATTACTGCTAGCCATAACTTAATTTGCAGTCCCCATAACTTAGTTATAAGTATAATAGTTTTTAGAAACTACATGATTGTCCATTTTATAAACAATGAAAAATATTAAATTTGTTTTCTAAATAAAGTTTGCCACTATAACATATTTTCCAAATCACTGTTATCCAAAGTATTTGCCTGGATTAATATTATACTCCCTTTATATACAAACAGTAATCACAAAACCAAGATTATTTTACATAATATTTGCCATAAGAATAAATATATTTTTTCTTCATAGATATATAGGCAAAGAGCTGGGGTTCAAAAGGCAACCAAATATATTTTGCATTTTAGAAAAGATGCAGTTAGTACAACAAGAACAGCAAAGGTTAGATTTCTTTCAAAGAAGGCTATAGATTTTCCTGTTTCACGAAAACATGCTAAACAGTTACTATACCACTATACAACATGAGTCCTCAAATCAAAACTTAGAAGCCCAAAAATAAAACAGAACTTAATGTTATTTTTAGAACAAACATCTCATAGCAAGTTCAAGAACTCATTTTAGTTCATGGTTCTTTCTACATCCTACCAATTGCTGTGTATTTCCTTCTTTATATAGGCCAACATCCTTCTACCTGATTTCGCTCATTCTATCTGAATATTGTTTGAACTGCAAAATGTTACCTAATCCACTTTCAATTTAAAATATGGACCAATTTGTTCATAATAACCAATGACTAACATTTACCCCTAAAAAGCAATTTTATCCATGCTTTCTTCTAGAATTTTAATGGCTTTATTGTTTAATACATTGATCCATGTTGAATTTAATGTTAAGATATGGCACAAGAATGTACTATGATTTTTTTTTCCAGAAGGTTTGTAGATTGTGACATCATCACTGAATAATCCACAATTACAGCTTTTCCTCACTGATGTGAATATAACTTCATCATAAACTAGATCTCCACATGTATCTGAATGGAGCCTATATTTGTCTGCTTTACCCAACTATCTGGCTGTCTTTCCAATTCCAAATCGTTAACTATGGTATATTTTAGAATGTATTTGAACATCTGGTAGTGTTAGACTCTTTCCTGAAGAGTTTTGGCTATTCCGACAGATTTCTCTACCAGATAAACTTTAGTATTATTTTTTTTTTAAATCTATTATTTTAATTGGGACTTCTATTCCCAGACAGAACTGAGCTAACAAAAACTACATTATGTCACAGAATAACACACTGCATAAGATAAAGACTAATATAAACTTATATTAGAAAAGTAAAGTGCCCATGGCCTAAGATTCAAACTCAAGTCTCTAACTCCAGAAATAATGTATGTACAAACTGGTTTATCTGAATGGTAAAAATAAGGACAAAGATTGAAAGAAGAGAGTAGTGGAATCTGTAATGACAGTTTTCTTTTTTCCTTTTATTTATTTTCTTGAGACGGGTCTAGCTCTGGCAGCCAGGCTGGAATGTGGTGGTACGATCATGGATCACTGAAGCCTCGAACTCCTAGCCTCAAGCGATCCTCCAGCCTCAGCCTCTTGAATAGCTCAAGAGGGACTACAGGCACAATCACTGTGCCTGGTTAATTTTTTTACTTCCTTTTCATAGAGACGGGGTCGCACAATGTTGCCCAGGCTGGTACTGAACTCCTGGGCTCAAGGAGTCCTCCCACCTCAGCCTCCCAAAGTGCTGGGATTACAGACCTTTTTTTTGAGAAGAGATTTTTTTTTCCTTCTTAAAAAAAAAAAAAAAAGCCTTTTGGTGTTGTGCTGTGTTAATTACAAAACTACAGCGATGTGTGCACCACATTTAGTAACGATGGGTGTTATTTTGCAAAACTTCAGTTTTAATCACTTACATTTATGTGCATACTGAGCAAAATGCATGTTTCTCACTGTGGGCTGCAATCAAAAAAGGTCAGAAACATTGCCTTATCTTGCACACACATGGTACAAAAGTCAAGAAATGTATCAGTCAATAAAAATTCCAAGCCTAGAAAAGTTAACAGTCTAGTGAAAGGATGTCAAAAAGGACTTTCTGTGACAAAAGAAATATTTTGCATTTATACTCTGTGCTGTCCTCTACAGTAGCAACTAGCCATGTATGGGCTACTTAGCACTTGACGTTAGGGCAACTGAGGGACTAAATTTAAATTTTACCAAAATTTAAATGCTAGATATAGCTAATAGCTACCATATTAGAAAGTACAGTCTCAGGGTTTGCTCTCATACATTCCAGGTAGGTGAAAGACAACCAAAGTCTTACCTAAAAATATGGCAAAGTACTTCATGTGAAAGTTGATTCATATAGTCCTTTGTCTCATCTGATATGGTTTCCTCGGGAGTTTCATTATTCATGAGACATGTTTTAACACTTTTCTTTCGTGGCCCCATTGCTGTGTAGTCTCCAGTATCAAAGAACAAAACTTCCCTTTTTGTTTGAGTTCCAAGCACCTGAAAAGCAAGCAGAGAGTAGAGTAGACTTAAACACACACCACCCTAAACACAGAATTTATCCCTATTAAAACCTAAAACAATGCTTGACAAAGATAGTGTTATTTACAAGGGCACATATCACGTTCCAATTCATAAAATATTATTCTGTTCTGTGCAAAAGGCACAGAACATATTTTTCTGAAGGGGAGTTGAGAACATAAATATGCTATTTAGAATAAGCAAAAATCCAGGCATCTGGAGTCCTATGTTCTAATTTGTATTCTGTTGCTTCCTGGCTAATTCAATTTCTCCAAGCATCAACTTATTCATGAGGGGGACCCCAAAAAATACCAGAATTACATTTGGAGGGCGGGACGCTTGTAGTACAGGTTTCCCCCACTAGGTAAGTATTCTAGGGACCCATCCCCATCCATGTACCAACTAGTGGTGTTGTGAGAGGCTGAGTTCGGCTGCAGTGAATTTTTCTTGGAGATTCTTTCAGTGCATTTGCCCATTACATGATGGGTGATTTACAAACACACCTACCCACACTGCACTGAGTGTACAGCAGTTTTTGCCAAAAACGGCATGACCTCCATATCCCACCCTCCCTAGTCACTCAATCTTGCCCCGAGAGACCGTTTTCCTGGATGAGAAAAGTCCTCAAAGGGAAACGTTTTGCTGATGTGGAAGAGGTAAAGCAAAAAAATGGCAGAAGCACTAATATCAAAATTGATGAGTTCAAAAATTGTTTTGAATAATGGAAAAAGCATCTCAACAGGTGTATTATTACATCAAATGGAGTAGTTTGAAGACGACCAAAGTTTAAACATGTAACAATGAATACACAATCTTTTATAAATGAATTCCAGCTTTTTTAGGGGGAAGTCCCCCTGCATATGTAAAGTCATTAAACTAGGTAACCAAAACCCCTTCCAGCTCCAGGAGCTGGTGGTTCCAGGACTGCCCCTAACATAGAAGGGGGGAGAAGAGATTCTTAGGTTCTAGTTCTGGATCTGCCCCAAAATTACTTTTGTGAACTTGCGTTAGCCTTCTAAATTTTTCATTCTGCCCCTATAAAGTAAGGGGTTTAGACTACCCAAGAGGGTCACAGACCCCTTTGGGAATGTCATAAAAACCAGAGATCTTCTTCTCAAAAATAAACTTATATACAAATTCAGAGGGAGAATGATACAACCTGTCTCCCTCTCTTGTGAGTATTAAGAAGTTAATTCACTTTTGTATCACATGTACATTTCATCTTAAAAATAAGCTTCAGTGGGGAGGAAAAGAGAAAGAGGGAAAAGAGGGAAGTAGGGAAAAATGGAGAGGGGAAAGAGGGAGAGAAAGTGAGTTGAGTAAATCTAGATTTTTTTGTTTTGCCGATCAGCACTATACTTGATTGCCAAATTGTCTGAAAATACATATTTTAATGTTAGTACAGAACAGTTTATATGAAATGTTGGTTTCCTTAGTATTCATGGCATTATAGATGGAAGTGATATATTTGTTGTTAATTCAGACATGCCTCCACACATTTATTTTGAATGTCTGTTGTGTTTCTAGCATCATAAACAAAGTACCCACTTGCCCTGGAGGCAAGTGGAAACAGGTATCAAATAACCATACAAATGGGTTCAGACTCCTGAAAACTGCTCCAGGGTGATTTCGAACTTTTAGTCTTCAAATCCAACAGCCTCTCTCCAAAGCTCCCCATCTGACCCACCTGTAGCATGCGGCACTGCTGACCACTCTCTGGAAATCCCCTCATCCTTTTGCCCCCAAAGTGACATTCTCTTGGTCCTCATCATTCCTCTATATCCTTGGACAGTTGCACCCATTCTCAAGGCTCCCACTGCTACAAATACGCTCACCAAAAAAAAAAAGAGATTTCCAACTCTACCTCCTACCCCTCCTGAGCTCTGACCTTTCTATCCTCTACCTATCAGAAATCCTCACCTCAGTATCTTGAGCAGCCTTCAAAAATATGTCAAAACTAAAGTCCTTTAATGCCAACAAACTCCCACTCCCCAAAACACAGATACACAGACAAAAACGCACATACCTGTTCTAAAGCGGTTCAATAAATTCTTAAATTAGAAACACTGAAATCATTCTAAATACATCCTGATCTCTCACTTCCCACAGCCACTGTTCTAGTATCCACTCCCATTGGCTTTCCAGACTCTACCACTCTCACCCTGGCTACTGCAATGGCCTCCTAAATATTCCCCAGGCCCGGAACAAAGCCTAGCAACAGCTTGCCCCCAGTTAAGAGATTCACTGAATAAATGCTTACCATACTATACTCCACACTGAAGCCAGAATTATAATTTTAAAATATTCCTGATTTTATATTAAATAAAAAAGCACAATGTAGAACATGTCTAGAGTATAACATTTACATAAAAGAAAAAAGACAAATATGCTTGTGTTTGCATGTGACATTTTATAAAGGACGCACAGCAAAATATTAGCAGTGGTTACTTCTGGGGAGTGAGAACAGAGGTTTAGGAAAGTAGGAAAAAAAATTTTCACTTCATATTCTTTTCCATTGTTTGAACTTTTTAGATTGGCCATGTTTATTATATTTCTTTAAAAAAAATACAGCAAAACCAAAATATCAGCCTACAAGGGATTCTGGTGCATAAAATCTTCCCAGTCTCATCTCAAACCACCAGGTTTTCCAGTCTCATCTTCCAGTTCTTAACGCTCACTCCAGCGGAACCAGTATCTTCTCAGTTCCCCCACACAAAAGGAGTTTCATTTCTAATATGCCATTAACTCTGACTGGAATGTCCTTCTCTTCTCTCTTTTGCCTAGAAAACTACTGATCTGCCTTTTAAATCTAGCTTAAATGTTAAGTCCTCTGCGAAAGTTCTCCTACTCACTCCTTCATTTGAGCTCCCCGTGGGACCTAACATATGCTTCTATAGTCTTTTGTGTAGTGATTTACTGGACATGTTTCTGCCAGGAAAAGGATCTCAATCCTGCCTCTAGATAAAAAAGTCCTTGCTCATAATAAATCCTCACGTGTCTGATATATGAATATCCATCAGTCTTTCCATTATGCCATATGCATCTAGTAGCTTCAAATCTGCTAAAAATCATGTCACACTCCTATGAAGAGTTTGCTACCACAGCACTCAATGATCTCAGCAACAAGTCCATAACTCAGGCAACAACATTTGACACACATCAAATAGCTATTCTGCAACACACATAGCCTCAGCAGGACTATTAACCACAAAGACTAATCCACCCATGAATTACCCAGATGTTCGGACCAACTCTGCAGTTATCATATCTTAGCATATGTTTAGCTTCAGCAATCTTCAATCTTGACAATTCTTTTTTTTTTAGATTAGAAAATATAGTTTATTTAGAAAATGAATTAGAGAGAAAGAGAAAGAGGAGATTCACCTCCCCAAGGTAAGGGAGGGGACCAAAGCCTTGACAATTCTTCATGGAGGGCATGCTCTTGATTCTTCATGCCTTTAGTAAAAAGCTTCCTTATCCCTTCTCCCTCCTTCTTCTTTACTTAATCCATACCACTTAATAACTTAACACCTTCCTCTTATGATTCCACCTTTGCTCTTTCCTTAGTATTCTGCAATGCTGTGATTTTGTGTGAATCAGATTTAGTAGCACCAATGCACAAATTACTCTTAAACTTTTATACTAAATAGCTTGCACCTTAGATATTGAACTATCAGTGACTCCCCTGACCTAAACTTATGGTGGGGAAGGGACTTGTAGAGAACACTGGGATAAAGGATAAAATTTCTATCCTTTAACTAGAAAGCTGACAGGTCAGGACCTACAGCCAGGGGAAATCCACCAGCCCGCTGAAGTCCAAGTATGTGTCTCCAAAAATGTTCAGGAGATAAAAAGCTTCCTCACTCAAGGAATCATTTATTTCCCGTCACTCCTACTCAATTTCAGTGAAGGACAAGACACTTCCACTAAAGTTGGCTTCATCTTCATGTAAGTGAAATACCCACCTAGGCTATGCTGAGCATTTCTGCTCAGGCACTAACGAATAGGGGCCTAGTTTCCCTGTAAGAGGGAGAAGAAAACACCATGCAATTCGGGTAAAGTCCCAAGTGGTGACGGTGTCTCTTTTTTATGTGCATCCTCTCTCTTACTGGGGCTTTTATTTTTAATGTGAAGAGGAAACCACGACTAGCCCTCTTTGTCTTGCTTTCTTCCCACCCAATCTTCAAAATACCACCATTTGCCACTAAACACTCTGTCTTCACTTGAGAAGCTCAACAAAGTAGAGGAGGTCCAAAGAGTAGCAGGTTTAGAAAAGGAAAGAAGGAGGGAAAGCCCAGTTAGCCGCAGCAAAGATCAGTTGAAAAGGGCCTAGCAGGGGAGGCATGAAGGATGAAAGACAGGTGAATGCTGGCATACCTCCCCCTGCTGCATTTGGCTTTATTATGCTCCATAGATAAAGGTTTCTAACAAATTGAAGGGCTGTGGCAACCCTTCATTGAGCAAGTATATTGGTGCCCCTTTTCCAACAGCATGTGCTCACTTCATGTCCTGTGTCACACTTTAGAAATGTTCATCATATTTCAGACATTTTCATTATTATATGTGTTACAGTGATCTATGATCAATGATCTTTGATGTTACTATTCTAATTGTTTTGGGGTACCACAAACCATGTCCACATAGGACCACATACTTAATTAATAAACACTGTGTATGTTCTGACTGCTCCACCAACTCTCCTCTCTCACTCCCTATTCCCTGAGACACTTGGATGGCTTCCTTGAGGGGACATCATAAATCTAAAAAAACACTTAGATGTCCCCACTTAGGGGAATTGAAGAGATTGCTAGTGATTATCCATGACAATCTCATGCCAGCTCAAATTTTTCAAAAATGTATGTTTCCTTGAAGTTTTCCATTCAAATTGCATGAAAAAGCAAATAAAGAGATGAAGCACATACTGAGCTATACATTAAGTATATATATTTTTTTCTCAGTTTGCATTACATAGAAAGAGAATGTATAAAGTTCTTTCACAGTGGTGCACAGACTGGACAATAAATTACACATTATTAGCGTGGGAGGAAGAAAATGAGACTGCATCCTTTGCTCAAATAGAAAACACCAGCCGGGCTCGGTGGCTCAGCCTGTAATCCCGCGCCTTGGGAGGCTGAGGTGAGTGGATTGCTTGAGCCCGCGGGTTCATGACCTGCCTGGGCAGGCGAAACCTCATCTCCACAATAAATCAAAAAAATTAGCCGGGCGTGGTAGCGTGCGCCTGTAGTTCCGGTTACTCGGAAGGCTGAGGCGGAAGGATCGCCGGAGCCCAGCAAGTCGAGGCTGCGATGGCCGGGAGCGGCCACTGCACTCCAGTCTGGGCGACAGAGTGAGACTCCAACTCAAAAAAAAAGAGAAAACACCAGGTAGAAGACCTCAAACAAATTGCTATTGCATACAATGAACCTGCAATGCATATTAGCGACTATTTCACACATTACTACACATTAGAAAAATATAAGATATAAAATTTTGATTTTTTTCTTATAAATAAGTTCCTCAATGTACAAAATTTCATTATAAGCCAAATATTATTACAATAAAATAACTGGTTCCAATGCTATACTATTTAATATGAAGTGATTCGTTTTTCACTGTTTCATATAAAAGTGTGGTTGAGTTGCTGGTAGGTAATCCAAGAGATGTCTCCAAGTGCAAAGGGTTAAAATTAGGGCAGTTAAGAACTCTCCAATACTAAGTGTTCAAGTGAAAGGAAGAGTCGTAAGTCTCTTACTTTAAACCAAAAGCTAAAAATGACTAAGCTTAGTGAGGAAGGCCATGATGAAAACTGAGACAGGCTGAAAGCTAGGCCTCTTGTGCCAAAGTTAGCCAGATTGTGATGCAAAAGAAAAGTTCTTAAAGGAAATTAAAAGTGCTATTCCAGTGAACAAACAAATGATAGGAACACAAAGCAATCTATTGCTAATATGGAGAAAGTTTTAGAGGTTTAGATAAAAGCTCAAACCAGCCACCACATTCCTTAAGTCAAAGCCTAATCCAGAGCAAGGCCCTAACTCTTCAATTCTCTCAAGACTGAGAGAGAGGTGGACGCTGCAGAAGAAAAGCTGGAAGCTAGAAGAGGGGGGCTCATGAGGTTTAAAGAAAGACACCATCTCCGTAACAGAAAAGTGCAAAGTGAAGCAGCAAGTGCTGATGGAGAAAGTTATCCAGAATATTTAGCTGACTAACATCCTTGATGAAGATGGCTACAGTATACAACATATACAACAGTTTTTCTTTTTCTTTTTTTTTTGAGTTGGAGTCTCACTCTGTCGCCCAGACTGGAGTGCGGTGGCCACTCCCGGCCACCGCAGCCTCGACCCACTGGGCTCGGGCAATCCTTCCGCCTCAGCCTTCTGAGTAGCCGGAATTACAGGCACGCGCTACCACGCCCAGCTGATTTTTTTTTATTTATTGTAGAGATGAGGTCTCGCCAAGTTGCCCAGGCGGGTCTCGAACCCGCGGGCTCAGGCAATTCACTCACCTCGGCCTCCCAAAGCACAGGATTACAGGCTGAGCCAC
>CAUYQG010251623.1:0-15974 GCA_963574415.1 Tarsius wallacei
CGCGCCTGTAGTTCCAGCTACTTGGAAGGCTGAGGCGGAAGGATCACCGGAGCCCAGCAGGTCGAGGCTGCAGTGGCCGGGAGCGGCCACTGCACTCCAGTCTGGGTGACAGAGTGAGACTCTAACTCAAAGAAAAAAAAAAACATTAAAATAAAGTGGGAGTAACAACAGAACCTGTGTTATAAGCTTGCAAGGATTAAGTATCTACCTAGAAAGGCTTTAGAAAAGTGTCTGGAGCTATGTCCTACTAATATGAAGCCTTCTTCCCCCAGAAGCAGACCCAGAGACAAGGATTCCAGTGCAGATAGTGCATTTAGGGGGTGATCTCAGAAAACATGGATAGGGGAGTGGAAAGTGGGATAGGGAAGGAAGGCAGTCAGTAAAGGGTATGTTTTTAAGCAAATTTACCATTGTGGGTTAGTGCAAGTTAATCTCGCTGAGGAACCCTAGAGTGGTACAGAACATAGGCTTCAGAGTTATCCCACGGTCGGGCAGCGAGGAGCTGGAATATTTATTTATTTATTTACTTATTTATTTATTTTGAGTTGGAGTCTCAGCCTGCCTCCCAGGCTGGAGTGCTGTGGCACGCTCATGGCCACCGCAGTCTCAATCTACAAGGCGCAGGCGATTTTTCTGCCTCAGCCTTCCAAGTAGCTGGAACTATAGGCATGTGCCACCACACCCAGCTAATTTTTTGATTTATTATAGAGAGGAAGTCTCATCAAGTTGCCCAGGCTGGTCTCAAACCCCTGGGTTCAGGCAATCCTCTTGCCTAAGCCTCCCAAAGTGCTGGGATTATAGGCGTAAACCAATGCTCCCGGCCAGCTGGAATATTTATACACCCATTCCAGTCAGTTATTGGTTGAGGGACCTCAATTCTCTGGCATTTCCAGTTTTCATGCAAAGATTGGTCAGGACACCAAACCAAACCAACAAAAAAATAACTCCTGCGTGAAGAGATAAGTGATGCTGTTTTTGGAAGTCAGTGGAACACCCTAGCGGTAAGGCCCAAGGGGTATGAGTGGGGCAAGGACAGATCCACTACAACCACAAATAAGCTTGTTGAGCAATGCTGAATCCCCGGCTAAAATCACACACTAAGACTGTGAACCTGATGGGCATGGTGGCTCAGGCCTGTAGTCTCAGTTACTTAGGAGACCGAGGTGGGAGGGTCATTTGAGCCCAGGATTTTGAGGCTGTAGTGAGTTATGATCATGCCGTTGTACTCCAGTCTGGGTGACACAGTGAGACCCTGTGTCTAAAAAAAAAAATCAGTCTAGTTTTCCAGCTTGGGACTTGGGGGTTGATCTGGGAATGGGAATCAGCCCTACAGTTGCCGCAGAAGACTGAGGGGCGGCAGATCCTAGGACGTTAGGGAAGTCCATGTCCAAGTGTCCAGACTGGATAAGTAGTAGACTTTGACCACACAATGGATTGCCCCATGCTATCTACCACTTTCCTAGGAAATTTTCAAGGTGCTAAGTTCTCTAGAGGAGTAATTAGTCATCCTGAGAGGACATTAACATGTTTTTTTTTCACCTGTGCATAGGGGATGAGGGACAGGATTTGGGGTGCTGATTTCTTCTTTTTGGATTGGTCCTCAGGAAACAGAAGACTTGGATTGATAAAAAGAAATTTGGACAGGATGGAAGAAGCTGCCAGGGGCAGATCTGTCTTTTTAGGTATTATTCACCTCCTTTCTTCCATCTGGAGTGGAACACAGGTTGCAATTGCCAGAATTTTGAATGATGCAAGAAATAGAAAAGCTAAGGTCACCCTCACCCGGGGGTTCTACTGAAAAGCTACTGGGAAGCACAGAGGGGAAAAAAGATTTGGCATCTTCAGCCCCAGAGCTGGGTGACTGTATGTCCCCCTAAACATCTCTTACCATGGAGAGAGGAAGAACAGATACTTGGGGGTGGAGGAGGCACCAGTAGCTCTGCCACAGCAGTAACTTTGGAACCCCCAACACCAGGGTGACCTGGTCTTCATGCATTCAGTCTTGTCCAAGGGGAGCCCCGCTTGGTGTATATTTGTTTCCACTAAGTTATTTGTAAATCTTGTCGGATGTGGTGGCTCACGCCTGTAATCTCAACACTTTGGGAGGCCAAGGTGGGAGGGTTGCTTGAGCTCAGGAGTTTGAGACCAGCCTGAGCAACACAGTGAGACCTTGTCTCTACAAAAAAATTAAAAAAAAAAAAAAAATCATGGTGGCACGTGCCTGTAGTTCCAGATGTTCAGGAGTCTGAGGAGGGAGGATTGCTTGAGCCCAGGAGTCTGAGGCTATAGTGAGCTGCTATTGTGCCAGTGTCCTCCAGTCTAGGCAACAGAGTGAGAACCCCAACTCAAAAATAAAGTTATTTGTAAATCAAAAGAGTTTTTGCGAGCTTAAGTGATCACTTCAGAGAGGGTTCATCTTCATTTTTGTTTTATCTTATTTATACCCCACATTGTTTAACAAGGTATTAAAGAGACTTCTGTGGGTTGGGGAGACGAACACATTAGCTTAAAGTTTATTTATTTATTTTTAACTGATATTTATTTATTTACTTGAGCTGGAGTCTCACTCTGTTGCCCAGGTTGGAGTGCAGTGGCACACTCACAGCCATCGCAGCCTCACCCTGCTGGGCTCAGGTGATCCTTCCACCTCAGCCTTCCAAGTAGCTGGAACTACAGGCATGCATTACCACGCCCAGCTAATTTTTATTTATTTATTATAGAGATGAAATCACTCCAAGTTGTCCAGGCTGGTCTCAAACCCCTGGGCTCAGGCAATCCTCTCGCCTCAGCCTCCCAAAGTGCTAGGGTTACAGGCGTGAGCCACTGTGCCTGGCAGCTTAAAGTTTCTTTACCTCTTGCATTTCATACAAATATAGGTTATAATTTAAAGGCACATTGCAAACACTAAAACTTTTATTCCTCATGTAACCGACCCCTAGTTAATGTATTTTGTAAATTGGGAATTTTATCTACTGGGCTTTCCATTAAAATATTATAATCATTTTCCCTATCTCCAAAACTAAGTGTTGGTTTCATTTTGATCCTTAGATTCTCTCTGGGGAAGGATTGAAGGAAGGAAAAGGACTGTGAATCTCCCTATTTATCAAGAAGTTCTAAGAAAATTAGTCTCAATCCCTTGGAAGTTTATGCTAAAGAACCCACTTTTTAGGCTCTCAGAAAGTAAAGCCCACTGGGCAAAACCCAAAAGAAAACTAAAACTTTACTGAAATAAAGTGTTCTGCAATGCTTTGGATGGGTTTGTGTGCTTCAGAATATGCATGCAAGAGCAAGTGTGCACGAATGCACACGTGTGTATGCATGTGAGCACGTGGGTGCGAGCCTGCGAGTGTGTGTATGTGCACATGCACATGTATTGTGGGTGGAGTTTGGGAACAGCACAGAGAGCCTGTGGGGAAGATCTATTGTCATTATCGATATATTGGTATTAGGCAGACAGGGCAAAGGTTTCTCTCCCCCCACCCCCAGCTCAGTCACCAGCTCTGCTAATTTTTTTCCTAACAAGAAACCAAACTTCTTGCCACTCCCTAGTTTCCCTTCTCTGGCAGCAAATGAAGCAGCTGCTGAGCCAGCTTTGGTTTTCGGGAAGTCAGATGACCTTTTTCCTCCCGTGGCACTCTGCCTCTCCCAGGCCCTAGGGAAGACACCATGGACCTACTAGTGCTTCTCCTTTGCCTGCTGTCCCTGTACCCAGGTAGGAGGCAGGGGGAAGGGGGATGTCAGGGTCCTGGGGCAATGCCGATGCTACCAGGTGGAGCACCTACATGTGAAATGGACAGTTTCTTTTGCTTTCCTTTTCTCAACTGTGCCTGCCTTCTTTTCCCTGTTGTTGTCTCTGTGTTCTCACACCCTCAGGCCTGGCAGCCTCCGCTCCCTCCTGCCCTCAGAATGTGAACATCTCTGGTGGCACTTTCACGCTCAGCCACGGCTGGGCGCCTGGGAGTCTCCTCACCTACTCCTGCCCCCAGGGCCAGTACCCATCACCGGCATCGCGGCTGTGCAAGAGCAACGGACATTGGCAGACCCCAAAGGCCATTCGACTGACTAAGGCAGTCTGTAAACGTGAGGCTCCCCATAGGCCATGCTCAGGGCATCCTTCTGTTTAGGAGTTGCTCTGGGTGGGGCTTAACCTGACTGGATGGTGTGGGAGGCTTAGCAAAACTGCTTTTGTGGGTTTTTTTTTTTGTTTGTTTGTTTTTGAGTTGGAGTCTCACTCTGTCGTCCAGACTGGAGTGCAGCGGCCGCTCCCGGCCACCACAGCCTCTACCTGCTGGGCTCCGGCGATCCTTCCGCCTCAGCCTTCCAAGTAGCTGGAACTACAGGCCTGCGCTACCACGCCCGGCTAATTTTTTTATTTATTGTAGAGATGAGGTCTTGCCTGCCCAGGCGGGTCCCAAACCCGCGGGCTCAGGCAATCCACTCACCTCAGCCTCCCAAAGGCACGGGATTACAGGCTGAGCCACCGAGCCCGGCTATGTTTTTTTTTGAGTTGGAGTCTCACTCTGTCGCCCAGGCTGGAGTGCAGTGGCACGCTCCCGGCCACCGCAGCCTCGACCTGCTGGGCTCCGGCGATCCTTCTACTCAGCCTTCCAAGTAGCTGGAACTACAGGCGTACGCTACCACGCCCGGCTAATTTATTTATTTATTTATTGTAGAGACGAGGTCTTGCCAAATTGCAATCCACTCACCTCAGCCTCCCAAAGCGTGGGATTACAGGCTGAGCCGCCGAGCCTGGCTACAAAGTTGCTTTTGAAGAAGGCCCTTCTAGATATGGAGAAAATGTCAATTATTGCAGCAAGGAGTTGGAGGCAGGCTTTGATGGAGACTGTGGGGTAGTAAAGCCAGGGATGATTTTTTATGTAAAGTTGACTGCAAGGCATTAAGAATGGATGCTGGGACAATCCCTTCAGGTCCCCTCCCACCATGGGAGCTCTTCTGCCATCTCAATAAATCCTGCCTTAAAAAAAAAAAGGAATGGATGCCGAATTGTTCTGGAGTCCTCTGGACATCTGAAGATCCCAGGGGAGGGGGTGGGCGTTGGCCATGACCCTCGGGAAAAGTGCTTATTTATCCATCAATTAGTTTAAACTGTGTAAATTTTCCAATACTCGACCACTGACCAAAACCAGCAGTTTTACATGCTGCAAGCCAATACTTAGGTGTTTTGACAACCATTTGGCCATTCCCATGCATCCCAGCAGAATATCACCTGCTCAGTGCCCAGCCCAGGTGTGATCTATCCTTCCCTATATCTCTCAAACCCTGCCCTGCTCTCTCTCCAGCTGTTCGATGTCCAGCCCCTGTTTCCTTTGAGAACGGCATTTATACCCCACGGCTGGGATCCCACCCTGTGGGTGGCAACCTGAGCTTTGAGTGTGAGGATGGCTTCATATTACGGGGCTCACCGGTGCGGCAGTGTCGCCCCAATGGCATGTGGGATGGAGAAACAGCTGTGTGTGACAATGGGGGTGAGTTACAGATGAACTGCATGGGGCTGGGGACTCCTGGGGAATCCTGGAGCCAAACGTGTGCCCAGTGAACCTCTGTGGGGACAGGGGCCTATTGTTCCCTGTGCCACAATAATATTCCTGGGTTTTGGTAAATGGAGAACTATAGGTTACATGTCACCAGTCTGCAGGGAGCCTGGTCCCAGGCTGTTGGTGCTAAGCTTCAGTTCCAACATAAAGGGTGCATACACACTGTCCAACTTTTCTTTCTTTCTTTTTTCTTTTTTGAGTCAACCCAGACTGGAATGCAGTGGCATGCTCATGGCCACTGCAACTGCAACTTTGACCTGCTGGGCTCAGGTACAATTTTATTGTAGAGTCCAATTGTTATTGTAGATATGAGGTCTCACCATGTTGCTCAGGCTGGTCTCAAACCCCTGAGTTCAGGAAATCTTTTTGCCTCTGCCTCCCAAAGTGCTGGGATTACAGGCTTGAGCCACAGCACCCAGCCCTGGTCTTTTCTAAATACCTGAATGCTATTCAGGCCTCACAAATTATTGCAGGGAAGATATGTTGGGAGAGGGTTGAGTACTGTGTTTAAGTACTTTGCAGATTTGAGTTCCAAGCCCGGCTCTGACTTTGACAGCCTTTGGGCAGGTTATTCAAACCTCTCTGTGCCTCTGTTTTTACATCTGTAAAATGGGCAAAGTAGGAGTGCTGACCTTACAGGATTGCCATCTGGATTAAATGAGTTAATATTAGTAAGCATCTAGAACAGTTCCTGAAATCTGATAAATGCCACATACACTTTTTTGTTTGTTTGTTTGTTTGAGATGGGATCTCAGTATGTTGCCCAAGCTGGCCTCAAACTCCTAGGCTCAAGTGATCCTCCTGTTTCAGCCTCCTGAGTAGCTGGGACTATAGGCATGCACTGCTACACCTGGCCAATACACGTTCATCATGGTTATTATTGTCCTTGTGAATGATGAGGGACTCCGCCTAGCAGAAGTGAGGCTCCCAGAATGACTGTGGGTTTGGGGAGCTTCTTGAATCATAGTTCTGAGCACACAATACCAAAGACAGAGTCTACAAAATGGTAGGAACATCCCCTCACCCAGTGGACCACCTGATGGCTTCCCACTCATACCCTTGAGTCTTTGTCAAATAGTCATTTATTTAAACATAACTGTTATTTATTTAATTTAATTTTTTTTTTTTTTGAGTTGGAGTCTCACTCTGTTGCCCAGACTGGAGTGCAGTGGCTGCTCCCGGCCACTGCAGCCTCAACCTGCTGGGCTCAGGCGATCCTTCCGCCTCAGCCTTCCAAGTAGCTGGAACTACAGGTGCACGCTACCATGCCCAGCTAATTTTTTGATTTATTGTGGAGATGAGGTCTCACCAAGTTGCCCAGGTGGGTCCTGAACCCGCAGGCTCAGGCAATCCACTCACCTCAGCCTCCCCAAGCGAGGGATTACAGGCTGAGCCACCGAGCCCGGCTAACACCACAGCCTTCTAAGTAGCAGGAACCACAGACATGTGCCATCATGCCTAGCTAATTTTTTGATTTATTGTAGAGACAAGGTCTCACCATGTTGCTCAGGCTGGTCTTGAACCCCTGAAATCTTCTCACCTCGCCTTTCAAAGTGCTGGGATTACAGGTGTGAGCCACTGTACCCAGCCTATTTATTTTAAGATTGAGGTATAATCTACCTATAGTAAAATGTACACATCTTAAGTACTCAGCTTGACAAGTTTTTACACATGTATCCACCTGTGTAATCACCATCCAAGACTGAGCTTTGGAGGAGCTGTAGGAGGCTCCCTTGTGTCCTCTCCCACAAGACAACCATCTTCTGGCTTGTCTCCAAAGGTTAGTTTAGCTTGTTATTACACAGCACACAAATGGAATCCTACAAGATGTGGTCTTCGCATCTGGCTTCCTTGTTCAACAATCTGCCTGTGAGGTGTACCTATGTTGTTGTGTGTAGTTTGTTCTTGTTTATTGTGGTGGAGCATTCCATTCTATGACTATATTATAATTTATTTATCCAGTCTCCAGTTGATGGGTGTTTGGGTTAGTTCCAGTTTAGGGATGTTTTGAGTAAAGCTCTACGAACATTCTAGCACGTGAATTTTGGTGCACATATGCATTTTTTTTTTTTTTGAGTTGGAGTCTCACTCTGTCGCCCAGACTGGAATGCAGTGGCCGCAGGCTCAGGCAGTCCACTCATCTCAACATCCCAAGGCATGGGATTACAGGCTGAGCCACCACGAGCCCGGCTGCATTTGTTTTTCTTGAGTAAATGATCTAAATGTGGAATTGTCAGTCAGGCTGGTGTATGCTTAGCTGTAGTAGAGGCTGACAAACAACCTCACCCATGGACATGCTAGCAAGGTAACAGAGTTCAGGTCATTCCACATCCTCTCCAATACTCGAAATTACCTGTTGTTTTAGTGTTAGCCATTCTGGAGGGTGTGTGGTGATGCCTCCTTGTGGTTTATGAAATGCAGATATTCTTTTTGGAGGTGTAGGGCTCTTCAGTCAACATCTTCCCTGGGGCTCTGGGACATACACAGGGTGAGTTCCTGGGCTGAGACTGGGAAGCTTCAGCTGGCAACTGGGTTCTGAATGCTTTGCCCTCCTCAAGGTTCTCCATCCACATCCATGAGAAGCACAGTTCTGGTGTCACCCATGGGGGAGACCAAGGAACCCTTGGAGGCTCTGAGAGAGGAGGAAGAGCCTGACAAGAGGAGGCTACTCACCTGTCTTCCTTTGTTTACTTGCAGCTGGTCACTGCCCCAACCCAGGCATTTCAGTGGGCGTGGTGCGAACAGGCTCCCGCTTCGGCCTTGGGGATAAGGTCAGCTACCGCTGCTCCTCGAATCTGGTGCTCACGGGCTCTGCGGAGCGGGAATGCCAGGCCAATGGGGTCTGGAGTGGGACAGAGCCGATCTGCCGCCGTGAGTAGCTGGGCTGCCCTTCTGAGACTGGGCACCCCCAACCTCCGCTCTGGCTGACCCCTGCGTGGCTCTTCCCACAGAGCCCTACTCTTATGACTTCCCTGAGGATGTGGCCCCTGCACTGGGAGCCTCCTTTTCCCATCTGCTTGAGGCTACCAATCCCACCCAGAAGAAGAAGGGTGAGTGTTTGAGGTGGGGGCAGCTGGGAGCTGATTCTGGGCTGGAACCTGGGAGGGAGTGAACTTCCTAGAATCCAGGGAGCCTGGGTGGGCTCAGTGACTCAAAAGGAGGCAGAAAGGTCGGACTCCCTTGGCAGGAAGGAAGTGGGGATCTGATTCTTCTCCTTCCACGCTTCTCTAGAAAACCTGGGCCGTAAAATCCACATCCAGCGCTCCGGTCACCTGAACCTCTATCTGCTCCTGGACGCCTCTCAGAGTGTGTCGGAAGACAACTTTCGTGTCTTCAGGGATAGTGCCTCCCTCATGTTGGACAGGGTCAGGATTCAAGAACCTGCATGCAGAGAAGACCTTCCTGCACACACTCTCTTTCTTTCTCCTTCCCTTCTTCAGAGTCCCACTCACAGCCCAGAAGTCTTTTCAGATTATATTATGCCAGGCAGGAATCATGAATTCAAGTTATATGACCGTAATTTTTATTCCACAATCACAGTTGGGACACTGTGCTGGGGACTGGGGTACACCAAGATGAACAAGGTCAAGGTCTTCCTTTCTAGGATTTCAGCATCTAGAACAGTGGTCTCTACAGAGGGGTATTGAGATAATCCGTGGGAGTGTGGCAGAAAGATACTGGTGCCCTTGTTGAATAATTTAAATCAAATTAATAATTTATTTTTTATTTTTTTGAGTTGTAGTCTCACTCTGTCACCCAGATTGGAGTGCAATGGCATGCTCACGGCCGCAGCAGCCTCTACCTGCAGGGCTCAGATGATCCTTCCGCCTCAGCCTTCCAAGTAGCTGCAACTACAGGCACCTGTCACCATGCTTGGCTAATTTTTTTTGACTTATTGTAGAGATGAAGTCTCACCAAGTTGCCCAGGCTGGTCTCGAACCCATGGGCTTAGGCAATCCTCTCACCTCCGTCTCCCAAAGTGCTGGGATTATAGGCATGAGCCACTGCACCAGGCTAAATTAATAATTTAATATTTAATAACTGCCTTTTTTTTTTTGAGTTAGAGTCTCACTCTGTCTCCCAAGCTGGAGTGCAGTGGCACACTCATAGCCACTGCAGCCTCGACCTGCTGGTCTCCGGCGATCTTTCCGCCTCAGCCTTCCAAGTAGCTGGAACTACAGGTGCGCGCTACCACACCCGGCTAATTTTTTGATTTATTGTAGAGATGAGGTCTTGCCAAATTGCCCAGGCGGGTCTCGAACCCGCGGGCTCAGGCAATCCACTCACTTCAGCCTCCCAAAGTGCGGGATTACAGGCTGAGCCACCGAGCCCGGCTCACTTCAGTCTTCCAAGTAGCTGGAACTACAGGCATGCGCCATCACATCTGGTTAATTTTTTTGATTTATTGTAGAGATGAGGTCTCACCAAGTTATTGTAGAAATGAGATCTCGAAACTATGGGCTCAGGCAATCCTCTCATCTCGGCCTTAATAACTGCCTTTAAATGCTTCAATGTTTTGTGTAGGTTTTACAATGTGCATGGTATATTTGAATAGTGACAGGCTTCTATAATTTTTTTTTTTGAGTCAGAGTCTCACTGTCACCCAGGCTGGAGTGCAGCGGCATGCTCACGGCCACCACAGCCTCCATCTGCTGGGCTCAGGTGATACTTCTGCCTCAGCCTTCCAAGTATCTGGAACTACAGGCACGTGCTACCATGCACAGCTAATTTTTTGATTTATTGTAGAGACGAGGTCTCACCAAGTTGCCCAGGCTGGTCACGAACCCCTGAGCTCAGGTCATCCTCTTGCCTACGCCTCCCAAAGTGCCGGGATTATAGGCGTGAGCCACCATGCCCAACTGACTTCTATAATTTATAGTCCATATTCCTCTATCAGGAATGTGCCCACATATTTTGATGACAGAATACACAAACAGAATAATTTGGAAGCCACTGGTTGAGGGTCCTTATTGGCACTTTGTTTTATAATCGTGCTTTTCACAATAACTCCCAGCCATATTTTTCCTCCCAGCTATATTTAATTTAATTTAATTTAATTTTCTTTGTTTATTTATTTATTTATTTATTTATTAGTCAGATTCTCACTCTGACACCCAGGCTGGAGTGCAGTAGCATGCTTGTGGCCACTGCAGCCTCGACCTCCTGGGCTCAGGCAATCCTTCTGTCTCAGCCTTCCAAGTAGCTGGAACTACAGGCATGCGTTACCATGCCCAGCTAATTTTTTGATTTATTGTAGAGACAAGGTCTCGCCATGTTGCCCAGGCTGGTCTCGAACCTGTGGGCTCATGGAATCCTCTCACCTCTGCCTCCCAAAGTACTGCAATTACAAGTGTGAGCCACTGCACCCAGCTAGTTGTTTTTTAAGTGGGGGTTCACTCTTGTCCAGGCTGGAGTGCAGTGGCATGGTCACAGTTCACCGCAACCTCAACCTTCTGGGTTTAGGCAATCATAATTTCCTTATCTTTAAAACTGGGGTCATCACAGTCTCTCACAGGATTGATATGAGGATTAAATGAGGAGGGAGGCTTTCAAAGATAAAAGATGTCAACAAATGTTGCTTCCCTGGCTTCTTCTAAGCAGCCATTTCCTAGTGTCTCCCCATGGCCCTTGCCTCTGTTGGTCTTGGTCCAGGCTTTCTACCTCCTTTTTTTTTTTTTTTTTGAATTGGAGTCTCACTCTGTCACTCAGGCTGGAGGGCAGTAGCATGCTCACGGCCACCACAGTCTTGACCTGCTGGGCTCAGGCGATCCTTCTGTCTCAGCCTTCCAAGTAGCTAGCACTACAGACATGCTAATTTTTTAATTTATTGTAGAGATGAGGTCTTGCCAAGTTGCCCAGGCTGGTCTTGAACCTGTGGGCTCAGGCAATCCTCTTACCTCAGCCTCTCAAAGTGCTGGGACTATAGGCTTGAGCCACTGCATCCGGCTAACTTTCTGCCTCCTTAAAGGGCCCTTTGCTTGCTCTTGCCATCTCCCCTTTGGTTTCAGGGCCCTCACACTGCCTGTCACTTGCCCTGCACAGATCTTCAGCTTTGAGATCAACGTCAGTGTCGCCATCATCACCTTTGCCTCAAAGCCCAAAACCCTCATGTCTGTCTTGGATGACAACTCCCGTGAGGTGACTGAAGTGATCAACATTTTAGACAATGCCAACTATAAAGGTACAGATGTCATGAGGGTGATGAGAGAGGAGAGGATGGACTCTCTTGGGGCCTGCAGACAGATTTTGGACAAGTTAGAGAGAGTGAGGCCTCTTGGTGATACTCGAAGCTCCAGGGTAGCTTCTAAGTCCAGGTCATAGTGGGGAGTCCACTGTAACATGCTGTCAGTCCAAATGCACTGAGTAGGTCTTCAGCTCCTTCCAGATGGTCTGGTTTTTGTGGATTCACACTGCGGTCTCCTTATGTTACTTTTTACCTGTATATGGTGCTCGCTACCTGGGTGGCAGGTGACCTAAAGCAACTCAAGTTTTGGGAAACCTCACCTTTGAATCTTGGGACTTCAGAGTGGTCTTGGATTGGGGTTATACAAAGAGAATTTCTTTCTTTTTTTTTTTGAGTTAGAGTCTCACTCTGTCACCCACTGGAGTGCAGTGGCACGCTCCCGGCCACCACAGCCTCGACCTGCCGGGCTCCGGCGATCCTTCCGCCTCAGCCTTCCAAGTAGCTGGAACTACAGGCGCACGCTACCACACCCAGCTAATTTTTGATTTATTGTAGAGATGAGGTCTTGTCAAGTAGCCCAGGCTGGTCTCAAACCCCCGGGCTCAAGCAATTCACTCGCCTCGGCCTCCCAAAGTGCTGGGATTACAGGCTGAGCCACCGAGCCCAGGTCGCAAAGAGAATTTCTAAGGTGGAAAGGCTTTCAGTACCTGAACAGGCAATGATGACAAATCTCTATCTGCATAGCAAAGGTCTCTTTTTATCAAAACAATGGATAAATCGCATCTCCAGTGGTTGGGGGAATAGAGTGATTCCCTACCCCAATGTGGTAAGTGGAAAGTTTTGTGGTTTTTTTTGAGTCAGAGCCTCACTCTGTTGCCCAGGATGGAGTGCAGTGACACACTCATGGCCACCGCAGCCTCGACCTACAGGGCTTAGCTGATCCTTCCACCTCAACCTTCTAAGTAACTGGAACTACAGGCACATGCCACCACACCCAGCTAATTTTTTTGATTTATTGTAGAGATGAGGCCTCGCCATGTTGCCCAGGCTGGTCTCGAACCCATGGGCTCAGGCAATCCTCTCACCTCGGCCTCCCAAAGTGCTGGGATTATAGGCGTGAGCCACTGAGCTTGGCCTCTTTTTTTTTTTTTTTTTTGAGTTGGAGTCTCACTCTGTCACCCACAATGGAGTGCAGTGGCATACTCACAGCCACTGCAGCCTCGACCTGCTGGGCTCAGGTGATCCTTCCACCTCAGCCTCTTCTGCCTCAGCCTTCCAAGTAGATGGAACCACAGGCACACGCACCACCACACCTGACTAATTTTTGGATTTATTGTAGAGATGAGGTCTTACCAAGTTGCCTAGGCTGGTCTTGAACCCCTGGACTCAGGTAATCCTCTCGCCTCTGTCTCCCAAAGTGCTGGCATTACAGGTGTGAGCCACCATACTCAGTTAACACAGGCTAAGTTTTTGATTTATTGTAGAGATGAGGTCTCGCCAAGTTGCCCAGGCTGGTCTCGAACCCCCAGACTCAGGCAATCCTTTCACCTCTGCCTCTCAAAGTGCTGGGATTACAGGCATGAACCACCGTGCCCTGCCAGGTGGGAAGTTTCTAAGAGAGTCTTTCCTTTTGGCATGTTCCAGATCATGAAAATGGAACGGGGACCAACACCTACGAGGCCCTAAACTGTGTCTATATCATGATGAATAACCAAATGCAACGCCTCGGCATAGAAACGACGGCCTGGCTGGAAATCCGACACGCCATTATCCTTCTGACAGATGGTGGGTACCATCATCTCTGTGAGTGGGTCTGGAACAATGGAAGGAGAACTATTAGGAAGTAAGAAGACCTGCATTCTGGTTCTCCCCCTGTCACTTTGGGTCCCAGTTTCTTTTCTGTAACAGAAATCATGTTGATGATGATGACAGTAACCACAGTGACAGCAATGGTGATAATGACGGCTGCCCTCCATTTTTTTTTTTTGAGTTGGAGTCTCACTCTGTCACCCAGGCTGGAGTGCAGTAGCATGCTCACAGCCACCGCAGCCTCGACCTGCTGGGCTTAGGCGATCCTTCCGCCTCAGCCTTCCAAGTAGCTGGACTACAGGCACGTACCACCACACCTGGCTAATTTTTTTTATTTATTGTAGAGATGAGGTCTTGCCAAGTTGCCCAGACTGGTCTTGAACCCATGGACTCAGGCAATCCTCTCACCTCGGCCTCCCAGAGTGCTGAGATTATAGGTGTGAGCCATTGCACCCGGCCTGCCTTCCTTTTTTTACACAATTTTAATGGAAACCAATTTAGTAGTTTGTGTTAAAGTGTCTTTTTTTAAAATTAAAAACATTCTTTAATTATTTGTAGAGACAAGTCTCACTATGTTTGCCCAGGCTGGTCTTGAACTCCTGGGCTCAAGGAATTCTCCTGCCTTGGCCTCCCAAAGCACTGGGATTACAGGCGTAAGTCACCATGCCAGGCCTGTAAATGTGTTTTGTGATTAGAACGTGTTAGCTCTTGTTACTACCTGGGAGGTGACCTAGAGATAGATGAGGAAGTGTGGCTCTTCAGCAGGAATGTCAAGGGGCTCGGATGGAAGAAACAGTCTGTGGTAGATCTGGCCTCATCGTGTGCCTCTTGGTTTTGTCCAAGCTACAGAGTCCTTACAGGACTCTGATCTAGTCTATTAAATGAGGATACCTTCCATTGGTAGAGATATTTAAAAAATGAGTTTGTTTTTTTTTAAACCCACACTTCCTGGGATTTCATGAGAATCAAATGAGATAGAGGTTATGAAGGTCCTGGCCCAGTGCCTGGAATGTAGAAAATTTCAACAAAAAGTATTTTTTGAAACTCATATAGGCAGCGAAAGTGCTGAGATTCCCAGACTGAATACTTTCCCACTCTCCACCAGGATGAAAAATTCTTTGCCCTCTCTATTCTAGGAAAGTCCAATATGGGTGGCTCTCCCAAGACAGCTGTTGACAACATCAGAGAGATCGTGAACATTAACCAGAAGAGAAACGACTATCTGGGTGAGCGTCCAACCCCTCCACCCTGTCTGTGCTGCCCCTGCAGAAGGGTATGGGGTTCCCAGCCAGGGGTCCCAGCATCTTGGCCCTTGTGCAGAATCACATAGTTTTATTTCTGTTATTCTGTATAAAGGCAGCTAAGTGTCATATTGAAGAGTCTGGAATCAGACTGCCCATGGTCTCCACCCTGGGTTTCATCTTCCTTTTCAAAAATTTTAAATTTATTTTTATTAAAACATTTATTTATTATTTTTTTAACCATGGGTCTTGGACAGAGAACCTTGGTTTCATTTTTGATGTGGCCGTGGCAATTTCTTCATCTGTTAAAGAGAATATTAGTAGGACTTACCGCTTAGGCTGACAGGGGAAGATGTTCAGACAAACACTGCCTGGCATAGAGAAATGCTCAGCATATGTTAGCCACACCACCACCATCACCGTCCATCGTTGGTCATCATCATCATCACCAGCTCATGTTTCAGGAAGCTTTCCAGGAAGAAGGGGTCGCGATTCCATGTAGGGAACGTCCCTTGTGTTTCCTCTTCCCTCAGCATAGGTAGCTAACTGAGGCTTCAGCAGTTGCAGCCTCTAGAGGAACAATTTCTCAGGTTAAGACTAAACACAAATTGCACTGACCTCTGAAAAAGAATTTCAGAGAGATGCTCAGATGGGGAGGGCAGATGGTTTTGAGCCCCTAAATTTCACCTTCCCCTTGGGTCCTCTCCTTTCCATTCACGATGCTCTACCCCACCTGCCCCCCAGGAGTAAGCTGATTCCTCTTTAAAACTCTGGCCTAGGCCAGGCGCAGTGGCTCGTGCCTGTAATCCCAGCACTTTGGGAGGCCAAGGTGAGAGGATTGCCTGAGCTCAGGGGTTTGAGACAAGCCTGAACAACATGGCGAGACCTAGTCTCTACAATAAATTAAAAAATCAGCCAGGTGTGATAGCGTGCACCTGTAGTTCCAGCTACTTGGAAGGCTGAGATGGAAGGATCAGCTAAGCCCAGTAGGTCGAGGCTGCGGTGGCCATGAGCATGCTACTACACTCCAGCCTGGGCAACAGAGTGAGACTCTGACTCAAAAAAAAAAAAAAAAAAATCTGAGTCAGGCGTGGTAGCTCACACATGTAAGCCCAGCACTTTGGGAGGCAGAGGCGAGAGGATTGCCTGAGTCCAGGAATTTGAGATCAGCTTGGACAATTTGGC
>CAUYQG010251636.1:0-10581 GCA_963574415.1 Tarsius wallacei
ACAAAATCATGAATTTTGCAGCAACCTGGATAGAACTAGGGTCTATAATACTGAGTGACCTCTCACAGAAACAAAAAACTGAGTATCACATGTTCTCACTCATATAGTAGACCTTGATCATCCAACATATTACCACAAGAAAATGACTGGTGGGAAACTATGGGGGTTAGGGTGATGGGATTAATGGTAGTAAATATCTGTCTGGGGACTGGAAGTCACTTCCTATGAACAAGGATGCCTGAAGGAGGCATATTTGTATATCTAACCCTTAACTGTACCCCACAATACCATAATAAAAAATATTGAATAATAAAAAAATATATATGTTAACAAAAATGTGTATTTAGAAATACATTTAATAATTAATTACTATAATTCAGTTTCTACAAAGATTCTTCACTCAGAAAATGAAAGCATTCACAACTTAGTATTGGTCATATAAACAATTCTATATATTCTTGGACAAGAAAAAACTTATATTTGTGGGCTAGTGCCGGGAGCCATAATCCTTAGTAAAAGTAAGGTAAAAGGGACCTGAAAACAGGAAAAACGCCGGCTGGGAGCAAGGCCCCAGTAAAATGCGGCCACGACGGAGGCAAAGTCCCATGGATCCTGTTGAGGGACCTTCCCTAACTTTGAAGGATTGCGTGCATAGGCTTGAGAATTTTCCCTCTTTAATTGAGATAATAGATGCACAGATGGATGATGGCAATTGACAGCAAAAATTATACTTGGGCATGGTGAAGGTGAGATTGCAGCAAAAGGGTGCCCCTTAGGGTGTATAAGGATGTTTTTCCGTAATAGCAGGAGGTCGAGAAAAACAAGTCGATCACTTCCTCATAAACAACAGACGCCAGCTGCGAGCTGGTGGAAAACAACCGTTTGAGATAAAAAAAATAGGTTAAGATATTATAGGGTTAAATAGGTAGTTTGATAAAGATAGAAGCTAGACTATCAATAATAAAATAGTAAGATTAGATAAAATAGTAAGGTAAGAGATATATAATAGTATTAGTGATAGTTGAGAAAATATAGGGATATAAGGATAGAAATAAGTGTAGTATAAATAAATATAGTAGTAAGTAAATTAAATAAGACTTAGAGTTAAGGCTTAGTAGGGTAAGGATATTATAGGCCTACAATAGTAAATAGTTATAAGAAAGTTAGGAAGAAAACCAGGATGTTCACAAATGTTTAATTTAAGAAAAATACCATCTGTGGTTGAAATTGTTAAAGGTCAACTTTATTGTGAGTGCAAAAAGGATGTACGTGGGTGTTTTGTTAGCAATATAAGATACATTTTGTGGATGTAGGGCTGGGTAGAAAAACTATATAAGCTTGTGAAAATTAAATAAAAATTGGCAGACTCTTGAGCTCTCCCCAGGAAGAGGATTCCTGTCGTTTTCGTCTTTTCTTTTTTGCTGCTTCCCGATTCCCCCATCTCAAGCCCTGACTCTCTCCTGGAGCTGGACTCTGGCAGGTTAGGGGATTTTACATTCATTATCTACTTTAATTTTCGTATAACACCTCTGAAAGGTATATGTTCTTTTTTTAAAAAAATCTAAAGACCTGAAAATGTTGGTTAAAAGATTTAAGATTATAAGGGTATTATGGAACAGAATCAATATTCTAACCCAGGTTTCCGATGAAAAAAAAAACTCAAGATTTTCTAGTATGTACACTAAGCTTTGAAAAGATCTTTGAATATTCTCATTTCATAAATGCAAACTCAACAAAGAAGTGATAATGAATTAAGTCCTGGACATGTAGTAGATCTATTTAAACGATATTTGGAAGTACACTGTCTACAAACATAATAAATTATGTAGAATAAATGATGCTTTCATTTATCAATGTTTTCTAAAAACTAGTGAAATTATTCATCTTCTTTATCCCATACCAGAACAGAGAATGCATTGTGTGTTGTGTTTGTAAGTCATATATAAGTATACATATTTTTAAATTATTTAAACTGTTTGTCAATTGCTTGTTAAATTATTCCTTGGATTGTTTCCTCAACTAGCTATTAAAGATTTCCTCTTTTTGGTTTGTTTTCATTCTTCACTGTATAAAATATTAATGGATAAAATGTATTCAAAATATTATTTGCAAATTATTAATAATATGACTATTAAATATTTTAATGCTAAACTGTGTAATACAATAATATTTGGAATTTTTCCCTAATAACTATGAAACGTACAGATTATTTCTGACTATGACTCAGTCAACATTTTATAAAGAATTGTAAAAGTCTTTTTTTCCTGATATAGAATGTAGATTGTATGCTGTCTTTGGAAAGCTAACCTCTAACAAAAATCTTTGCTCTTTAAAAATAAGCAGTTCAAAAAACTATAACGTAATTTTTTATGGTTTTATAAGTTTTTAATAAGAAATGTTACATAATTAATGTTTTGGTGCATGTAGTGAATTTTACCAATAAAGTTAATCAACCGGATTATGTAACATAAAACTATGCTTAACTCTATTATAAAAGGTAGTACTAATTTTGTTCATCTCTGTAAACTTTATGTTTTACTAAATTATTTAATTAACAGAAAATAAAATGTTAAAGTTAAATTCAACGAATTTTCTCCCTTTGGTGAATGACTGACACGTTCACTCAAAATTAATATCTGCAGTTTATTTACTCAAAGTTATGAGCACTCACATTTCTGCTCAATCTACATATAAATTATTTGTTAAATGCTGCTTGAAAAAAAGGGGGAAACACGCTTTATTATTTCTATATGTTCTCAACATTCTTTCGCAAACTAACTTGCACTTATGTATTTAGATCATGTACCTTTCCATTTAAACACATGTGACTTGCAGTTGTTTGGTATTATTTTTTATCAGGATTGAAATTTTGTTGTAAGAATATAGATAATTAACGTATCTGTGCCTCATTATCCTTCATTAAACTTCCTCTTCTTCCTGTTTTTATAACTTTTATTAAGCTGCAATCTAATCATCTTTTATTCTAATACCCTGCCACTAAAATCTTTATCTAAAGGACTGTGTCTCACTTAATGCTGTGTTATTTTACTATGGTAATAAACTTGGTAGCAATTCAATAAATGAGTGCAATTTGCAGGACTGCCAGGTATCAAATACCTAATCACATTTTCAGATCACTTGTAACATATGTATCACATGATGAGTTTAAATATTAAGTTTCAAAATATGACCGTCCTTATATTTAAGGATAGATGAGTTTCAAACACACTCCACAATATTTTCATTCCTTTGGTATTTTTTTTGGAAAACAAAAAAAAGTAAAAAGGCAGCCTCACTAGCTAAGATCAGACAGATGACACCCAGCTTTAATGATAATACATATGAAAATACTCTGAATAGTCTGTATTCTGAGCTATGTTAATTTTTAAACTTTCAAATAACCTGCTTAATTGAATTAAATGAATTTATGTTCCTATAGTTATTAATCATAAGATAAATTTAAATTACTTCAAATGTAGGAAGATGATAGTGGATTGAGTAGGAGAATGAATTTAGATACTTTTATTACTTCAAAAATATAAGTATTATTTATTATATTACAAGCACCTATAAGCATTGTTTAAAATATTTATATAAGTATTACTATATGTCCTTAAAATGAGCCAAAATGACTCAGAACATAAAAACATCATTTGGATTTAGTTGATACCAAAATAATATTGCTCTATATTTAAATTTATTTTACTGTGTAATCCATAATTTAAAAAATTTAAGAAAGTTTCAAAAGTGAATATTTTGATGTAAAATAAATGACAAGGGTTTTTTTCCTTTTTGAAAGAAAAGTTATTAAAATTATCTAAATAATTGTAAAAATAGCTGGCATTTTGTTTTTCTGTATTTATTTTTAAGTGGTGCAGTTTTGATACATTATATCTTATGCACATTCTAAATTTAGAAGCACAATTTCCTTAGTAATATTTAGTAGTTAAATAATTATAAACAATTTTAGTGTAACTATGTGTTTTAGTAACTTTTAGACATCCTTACCAAAAAAAAAAGAAAGAGCATTTGCATATTTTTAGAAGCACAACAGTAGTGAAGTGACACACTCCAGCTTGAGAACTATAAACTTTGGAAAGGTATTTAGTTCTATGTGACAGGTTTATGTTAATGAGAAACCAAAATTTTTCAGGAACTTATCATACAGTTCATAGGTCAACTTTCTCAAGGAAAAGAAGGTATTTTGCATGTTATTTTAACTCTACTGTGGTTCATACCTATCTTTGCCATCTGTTCCAACATTTTCAAAAATCCTTGAATCTGTGACAAGTAATTATGTAACTCAATTAAAAGATTTAAGTAAAGTAAATATTATGTACAGCATGGATACCAAATATAGAGTGACTTTCTTTTATATAGTGAATGTGAAATTTTAAATTTCAAATTATTTCCATATGTATTCCCAATGCCCACAGCAATTACACTTATTTATTTATTTTCAGCACAATGTCCCATTTGATTAGTGTTTTGATGGCATGATTTCTGCCATTCAGAATATCACCCTACAATCTCATCACTTCATGCTTTTTGAAAATCTCTGGGTCAGAAATTGGGTTTACTAGAAACTCACGAGAAGGAGAAATAGCAATGGCCAATAACTTCAGTGGTGACAGTGTCATCTCCAGTTTCCATCTCATTTATCTGCTTCAATTTTTGAAATACCTTCTCTGAATCTTTGTTTCTTTTTCCACATCATGCTTCCAATATCACTCTATATTATATCCTTATATTTACTCTATTAAAGTAAATTACAATCAACCATACAATAGTTAAAAAATGAATGTCTGCTAGGTATGATGTGGTGTTCTGAACATGTGAGAGACAGTACACAGTTCAAATAAGATGTCATAGAGTTCATACTCTTATGGTAGTTGAGTTTATTTACCCATTCAATTAAAATGTAGTACAAAGCTTACAAAATATGTAGTTATGGACTATTTCCTATGAAAACATTTAATAAAACCTACCAAAATGCAAGCAGTAGACTAGGCACTGAAAATATAAATATTATAAACATATTTCTTTGCATTGAAATAGTTGACAGTCTACTGGCCAGATGACAAATTGTAAAGCAAGATATTGGGACGTTTATAAATTTGGATGTTCTATATTCAAATGCTATTTTTTACTCCAAGTTCTACTACTGACTTTTTGTTGTTGTTGTTTGAGTTGGAGTCTCACTCTGTTGCCCAGGCTAGTGTGCAGGGGCACACTCTCCACCACCACAGCCTCTACCCTCTGGGCTTAGGTGATGCCTCCGCCTCATGCTTCCAAGTAGCTGGAACTACAGACACATACTACCACGCCCAGCTAGATTTTTGTGATTTTTTGTAAAGACGAGGTCTCACCAAGTTGCCCAGGTTGGTCTTGAACCTCCTGGCTCAGGCAATCCTCTCGCCTCGGCCTCCCAAAGGGCTGGGAATACAGGCTTAGCCAGCACACCCGGCCCTGACTTAACCGTGTCAAGGATCATAACACTGAGAAAATAATGAGTATATGAGTGATGCTAAACTCATAGGATTACTGTGAAGATTAAATGCATAATGAAAATTTCGCATATAGTCTGGCACATAAAATGAGCTCGATAAATATATTTTTGTTGAAATAGCATTGTTAATGTGTTATAGTATATATTTAAAATAGTGTAGGAGAATCCGTGAGGGATTAACTTACTTCCATCTGGGCAGAAAGGTCAAGGTTAATTGAATTCAGCATCAATTACATTTTCCTATATTAGTTTTAGTTTTCTCAGTATAAATGACAATGATTTTTCTATGACAATTAATTGAAAGATTGAATTAAAAAGCTATGTGAAAGTGTACTATAAACACTAAGCAAATTATAAATATTTAATGTTATTGATGTACTACATTTAAATTGTTAGCAAACACTAAATGGCATTTGAATGTGAGATACCTAAAAACGTAGTGTTTGTTTTGCCAATTACGTGCCTATATTTAAATGATATACATTTCATAATATAGCTATAAAAAAGTAAGGAAATGAAAAATGTTAGTGTCAAAATCTTTAAAAAATTGAAAGGACTTTGTATATTACCAGTATTGTTTTAATAAGCTGTGTGACATGCTCACATCATTACTATTTATGCCCCTCTGTACTCCAAATATCACATGTAAAAGTGGTATAACATAAACTTATTTGATTGATTTGATGAATGCGGTTTACAATGAGATAACCTACAGTGAACATCAAGTGAAATTCTTGCCTCATAGTAGACACTATAAATGTCATACCTCCGTTCATTCTTTACAGCATCATGTTGTGGGGTGAAAAAAAAAATGGCTAAGAAAAGAGACAAGCTTCACAGAGCCACTTGAATTGCTTTCTCAATACATCACTGCATTGCCAATATTGAAAGTGCTTTTTTTCTATAAACAAAGAATTATTTTCCCACTACAAGGTAAAAACTCTCATAAATTTTGTTCATCTTTTACAAAAGTCAAAAACACATACACAGAGTAGCCTGAAGGGGATATGATTAGCTTTATGTAAGAAAATATTGCTATTGAAACAACCATTCACCAACCAATATACCCTCAAGGTAAATCCCAGAATAAAATACTCATTTGTCTCGAGACATTGGGTTAAGTTTGTTATTTTTCTTACAAACCATCGATTTCCCTAGAATGTAGGAAACAGCATATAAATTGCATTACTATGATTTTATAATTGGAATTTCTTATTTATCTCATAATATAGCCTGCACTTATAAATGTTTATTTTCTTTGAATATCTCTACCTTACAAGTGATGAGCCACATAATGGCCTAAACATTTGCTACTCTTATGTGAGGATTATAATGGTATTTGGCAAAAAACACACAACAGAAAAAAATTTGTTTACTTCCAAGTGCTTATAGTTTAGAAAAGCTCTTTAGCCAATATTTATTTCAGTATATAAAATTTTTTAAAATATTTTTTAAGAAAACATATTTTTACCAACTAGAAGACTAAAAGGCAGTTAAATAAAAGCTTAGAATATGTCTGATTTTTTTGAACAGTCTTCATAGCAAACCTCTGAGTCATATGCTATTTCATAGATGCGGAAATAGATGATAGATAAGGAAATGAATGACAGGTAATGCACAAATAAAATGCACATACTTTTTAAAAAGTTATTTGTTTTTATATGTAATATATATAGTAATTAAAATTAATAGGCTCAAAAGAAGAAAGACAGAGAATATATTGCCTCTAATGAAAGCATACTGTGGGAAAAATAGATGAATGAGAATTAAAACTTACTTTGTCAAATCCATTGGCATAAAAAACAAAGTCGGATTAACTGAATGCATGAGAATGTTTTTATCTGCAATTAATAGAGATCTCAACCAAAATTGTGGATAATAAGAAACGAAAAGTAGGTACTACTAATTCTGAATAATTTCATTCAAGACCTTTGTATTGTCTACATTTTTCTTGTTGCCAGCCCCAAGATCTCTTCTTTATCTTTGAATCTCTTCTTGTTAACTCATGATTAAAATGACCACTTCAGTATCATGTTAGATGTGGGCGTATATGGCCTTTACTGTGTTGCAGTATGTTCCTTCTATACCCAGTTTGTTGAAGGCACAGCAAGGAAGCAATTATTAAGGTAAAGAGACAGCCTGCATAATGGGAGAAAGTATTTTCAAACCGTGCACCTGACAATGAGTTAATACCCAGATTATTTAAGGAACTCAGAGCAAAAAAATAAAAGAACGAGAGTGAGAGCGAGAGTGAGAAATAAGCAAAAAAGAAGGAAAGAAGTCTTTCAAATAGGCAACTAACATTGTAACGTGAAGTAGGAATGACTTAGAGGCAGTCTATGATCCTGAGTTGTGATGTTTCTGGTTTTATTCCACCGCAAATTAACTAGATTCAGGGATCACTTCATTGTATAGGCAGTGCCATCCATTTTGTAATTTATGTGAATAATTTTTCCTGGAGTTTCACTCTCTATAGTCTGTGTGGCCATGTGCATCAGCTCTGGTAAATAGTATCCTGCACTGATCTTGGAAGAGATGTTGTATAAATTATTATGGAATTCAAAACAATTTATATTATATAGTAAGCCACAATGCAGTAGCAATTGGATATTGCTAAAATATATTAAGCAGAATGTGCCATAAACTGAACTAACTTTTAAATATATTTTCTAATTTAATTCTCACAACAGCCATATGAAATAAGTACATTGATATCTTCCATTCATAGATGAGATTACTGCTTTATAAATCATCTTTTTCAATATCACAGTTAGTAATTAATAGAAATAAGGCTAGAGCTAATAACTATCAAACACAAAAATCATTACTGTTAAACAACACTCTAGAGATCTCAGAAATGTAAGTAGGAGAAAAGAGGTGTGTTTGATGAATCAGAAATATCAGCACTTCATGTAAAGATGAGTATGTTGACCAAATAAATAAGAAATAAGAGAAAAGAGTGCACAGCTGAAAAATCTGAGGAATGCTCATAGAAGCAATATTAACATTGATCATAAGACTGTTGATTTCTCTCAGTTTCTAAACATAAAATAAGTCTAGAAACAGACAATAAGGTTTTCTCAATTGCAAAATAGCCGAATTCAGTATGAGCACAATGTTTATAATCTCAGTGCTTTAATAGTCTATGTGACTGCAGCAGAAATAGTGATGGCAAGAGTAGAAGCATTCACGAATATGTTAAAAAACAATAAACAAACACAACATATTAGCAAGAGTACAGAAATTTCAAAATATATTATATTGATATGTTTTCAACTATAGATGATACAATTTGAAAACACGTTTGAAGTAGACTACTGACGTAGGTTAAAAAAATTAAAGAATCATGTCTCTGGGGAGCATTGCATTTGGAGCTTTGTAGTCCTAATGTAGAATCTTTTCTCTGTCATTTCTTAGCTGCATTCTACTGGGAGAAATAATTAATCTCCTGAGATTTCATATCCTCCAAGTGCTAAATATAGATCAATAATATCTATTTGTTTTGGTTATTTGAGATTGACGGTAAATAACATATGTCAAGTTGGCCGGCTGCTTAGCATGTATCCAGCATATTTTGTTGCATTTGATAGAAAAAAGAGCTACCAAAAAAAAAAAAAAAAAGTAGTCCCTCTGTATCTCCAGGCTGTATCTCCCCAGACCTTCAGTGAATGACTGAAACGATGAGAGTACCAACTCTATATATACTATGTTTTTTTCAATCCGATGACTGAGATGACTGTTGAGTGACTAACATGCAGGTAGTGTATACAGCATGGATGAGCTGGACAAAGGAACATTTCATATCCCAGGCTGGATGGTGCAGGGTTTTACCTCGCTATTTAGAATGGCACACAATTTAAAACTTATCAATTGTTTATTTTTGGAATTTTTCACTTAATATTTTCAGACAGTGATTCAAAATATTTCTGTGGTGACTTTCTGCAGGTAACTGAAAACACAGAAAGTGAGGATACTACACTTAAGTTCTTATTTGTGTTTAGTTTCTCTTGTCTTTTATTTTAACTCCACATATAACCTTCATTCAGAAATGAGTTTCATAACTGACATGTTCTATGCAATCATTAATCCATTAAATTTAACTAGTTCCTTTCAACATAATGCACTTCCTTGATATAGAGAATAATTTTACAGGATTTTTCTCAAAAGCATTAGAGCGAAGACACACAAAGCTCAGAGAGTTATGCATAAGAGAATAAGATAACTGAAAGAGAAAACTTTCATTTCAGACTTGTAATCTACATTAAGATGGCTGATAATGGTACCAGTCCTTGCATGTAGTAAGTTTAAAAATCTTGTCAAATATTATTTGTCTTATTCTATTTGCCTTGGTGTTTATATTGTTAGCCACTTTATTTTTCAAATGATTTTAAATTTCTAAAGTTCAATATTAAACAACAAACATAAAATATATCAATGTGAGTTTACCCATGCTATTCAATTTTAGAAAATAAGACAATAGAAAAATTTAAAAATAAACTACAATATATAGAGTATGATTATTTTTTAAGAAGCAAAAGTATTATATGGGGCAAGACAAAGAATAGCATTTCAAACAAATGTATTATACAATTTACTATATAATTTACCACTAAGAAAGTTATAATCTCAGAATAAGATGCTTTTAAATTTTAACACCTTAAAGACATTAAGAATACAGTATTATGTCATTAACTTTCTCATTTAGTTTCATAAAAATGGAAATTTTAACACATTGGCAGCAGCTCTTGGGACTTACTGTCCCAATAGACAAAGCTATGTACTATACAAGAAAAGACACCTTTAAAGATATAGTTAATAGAACATGTCTCATAGTTAAAAGGTGATAAACAGGCAATGATAAAATTTGGTTAAATTTTAGAAAGTTGATATATTACATAATTTACATAAATAGCTTTTGATTTAAATATCATAGCAGAGGAGGGGCCAAGATGGCGACCGGGCAGCGTGGTCTGTGAGACCTCCGCAGAAGAGGACACAGAAAGACTCCAGATCTCTCCCAGGGGGCCTGCTCCCCCACACGGAACTTGTCCACGGACACCGCAGAGGCATTA
>CAUYQG010251649.1:0-13212 GCA_963574415.1 Tarsius wallacei
CAAACCTACATCTGATCAGAATACCTGAAATAGAAAGAGGAACAGAAAACACTCTGTAACAAACATTCCATGAGGACATTCAAGAAAACTTCCCTCATCTGGCCAGAGAGATGATTAAAGAAGCACAAGAGATTCAGAGAACCCCTGCAAGACATTTTATGAGAAAATCAACCCCTAAACACATAGTAATTTGCCTACACAAAGTAGGTATAACAGAAAAAATCTTAAAGGAAGCAAGAGAAGAAGATCATACTACCTACCAGATGAAATCAATCAAAATTGCTGCAGACCTATTTGCAAAAACACTACAGGCCAGAAAGAATTGGACCCCAATCTTTAATGTTCTCAGAGATAAAAAATTTCAACTAAGAATTTCCTACCCAGCCAGGCTAAGCTTCATCAGTGAGGGAGAATTAAAATCCTTCCCAGATATTCAAGCCCTAAGAGAATATGCTGCTTCGAGGCCAGTTCTACAGGAGATGCTTAAAAATGTGCTGTGCACAGAAGAAAAAAGAAACAAAAGAAAGACCATATAATTCACAAGATCTATTTCTAATGGTAAAGCAAAAGATAGTAAAACATCACCTTGAATTTTGAAAATATCATAGACTTTAACCATTATTTTATGTCATAGTTGGACTTGCTTTATTCCAGAAATTTGGAAATGGCATCACCTACAATTTAATGCAATGGAAAGTCTTTTTCAAGAGACAGAGAAAATAGCAATTTCAAATATCTCCCCTCTCCTCTTCCTTGTCTCTCATCTCTTCCTTCCACATGTCCCATGTTCATCTTTCTTTTTTTAGAGTAAAAATATAGTTTATTAAAAGTCAGTTCAAGAGAGAAAGAGAAGGGAGAGAGAAGATTCACCTCCCCAAGGTGGGGGAGAGGCCCAAATTCAGGAAGCATGGCCACAGCCATAGCTTAAAGAGCACATGGCCACACCAGAGTCTAGCAAGATGATGGGCCCATGTTTATCTTTCATCTCTCAGAAATATTCTGAAAAGATTCACACCAGACAGCTACTGCTGCTTTTCTCTGGGTAGAGGGATGAATTTGGGAAGATAAGGCTGAATGAGACCTTTCACTTTTACTTTATATATATGTATATAGAAATCTGTATTGTTAGAGTGTTTTATAATATAGATAATTTCTTTCTCAGTTATGTCCTAGCTATATAATCTCTGGACATTTCCTTATGTATTCTGAGTTATACTTTACTCGTTTGAAAAAGAGAGATAAGTACCTACTGCATAGTGTGTATCAATGAGGAATAAGCAAGATAGTGAGAAAATGCTTGTAAAACCCACATTAGTAACTGATACACAGAAGGTGATTAAATATATAATATATGTATGCATATGTATATATGTACATTTAATACACACAGCATACACGTAAAGAGTTCTTACTTTGTACTAGACTCTATGATAAGTTCCTTGATGTACTATATCATTAGGTTCCAGATACTATTACCTGAATTCCATACTGGAGAACTCCAGACTCAAAAAGTAATTAAACTTCCCAATGTCACATATTTGTTTTAGTTGAACTCAAGCTGTGGTTTTTCTAATTTTATATAGAACCCTTTTAAATGTGATATTATTGTGCTATTTTAAAAAATTATTATTTCCAGATATTATGGTGATGTTGAAACACAGAGAGGAAAGAGTGGTATCCTCTAAACAGTCTTGCACACTGTTAAACTAGGCATTAAGAGAGACTTGCAGAATAGTGTAGCAACCACAGGGGAGCAGCTGAAATGTACCTCCATTTTAGTTACACTTTCAATAATGAGTATACACACACACAAATACATACACACTCTAGAGTTTGTGCTTATATTTATGAATAAGTGGATGAACAAATGTATAGATAGATGATAGGCAGTTAAAAGATAAAGTAAATGCTTGCCTTCATAGTTTTCTTTCTACTCTGTTTAAAATGCTACTGTCCAACATTAGTCTAGGAAAATAATAATGACTAAGACTTCAAAAGCAAATGCAACAAAACAAAAATAGACAAATAGGACTTAATCAAACTAAAAAGCTTCTGCACAGAAGACATAATCAAAAGAGTGACCAGACAACTTGCAGAATGGAATAAGACATTTGCAAACCATGCATTCAACAAAGGACAAATTTTCAAAATGTACAAATAACCCAAACAACTCAGCAACAACAAACATCAAACAACCCTAGTCAAAAGTGGGCAAAAAACGTTAATAGACATTTTACAAAAGAAGACATACAAATGACCAACAAGCATATGAAAAAAATGCTAAGCATCACTAAAATCAGAAAATGAAAACCACAGTAAGGTATACTTTTATATATGTCAAAATTGCTGTTATTAAAAACAACGGATAACAGATACTGGTGAGAATGCAGAGAAAAGAGAATGCCTATACACTGTGGATAGAAATGTAAATTAGTACAACCTCTATGTAAAATGGTGTGGAGATTTCACAAATAACTAAAATTAGAGCTACCATTCCACTCAACAATCCCATTACTGGATATCTACCCAAAAGGAAATAAATCACTATATATAAATATACCTGCACTCTTATGTTTATAGCAGCACTATTGACAATAGCAAAGATCAACCTAAGTGACCATCAATGAATGATTGGATAAAGAAAATGTGGTGTGTGTGTATGCACATACACAAACACATACTGGAAAACTACTCAGTCATAAAAACGTAAAATTATATCTTTTGCAGCAGCATGGAGAGAACTGCAGACCATTGTCCTAAGTGACATAACTCAAACAGAATCTAATACTGCATGTTCTCATTTATAAGTGGGAGCTAAATAATGTGTACATATTAACATAGAGAGTAGAATAATAAATATTGGATTTTGTGAAGAATGAGAGGGGTGAAGGATGAGAAATTGCTTAATGAGTGGACTGTATACTACTTAGGTGATGGCTACACTAAAGGCCAGAATTCATGAATACACAATAGATCCATGTGACAAAATGGCAATTATACCCTCTAAATCCACTAAAAATTATAAAAATAAAAAGGATGTCTTTAAAGTTAAAAGATGTTCCTGTCTTTATCTGAGGTACCATGCCTTAATTTAATTCACCAGTTCCTATATGATATTCTGAAGTCAAAGGTAGTCAAAAGATTTGAGGAACAATTTCTGCCCCACAACTCTTGCTTCGCAGATGACTGGTTTCAGCATTGTACTAGCATGGAGTGAACACTAATATCTCCTCTTTTCCCTACATCTGAGGTCATGTCTTCTCAACCCTTGAAGTCTCATTGCTAATGCAGCAGATCTTGGAAGTAGACAAGAGTGCTCTACTTGGTCAACAAAGCATAAAAGTATGCTGGCCTCCAAAGGTACAGCCCCAAAATTCTCAAGTCTTTCTAACCCTGAAGGTAAGCATGTATTGCTTTTTTGATAACTCCAGGGAACAGGGACAAGGACTTTCCTGGAGCTTTTTGTAGGAGAACATTCCCATTCTAGAGGAAAAATTTGCCTCCAAGTAGTTCCCTTTTGGAACCACCAGTTTTTTGCAAAGACTTCCACCTGGGAACAGCTGTACAGCATCCACAGGGCCTCTGACTGCACACTCTCAACCCAGCCCCATTATTGAAAATATCTAAGTTTCTGTCTAGTTTAAGTCCTTTTTGATTATAAAAATTGATTTTTGATCTCCATCTCGCTCATCATTTGTTGATACACTAATACTATATTGTCTCTTATGTAGTATCTCTCAGGCAGTGTCAGAAATTAGTTGTTAAAATACTCTCAATGCATTTTTTAATGTTCTATCATGTTTCAGGGAGAGTATTGGATATTTTACATACATTGTCTTACTGTTGTTCACAATTATAGATGAGTTGTGTATCAATGATATATTATTGATAGAAACTTGAGGCCTAAATATGATAGCTTGTATTTTCTGGACTTTTAATGACTTTCCTTTTTATTAATCATCATGTAACTTTCCGGAGCAGTAACAATTACAAGTTATTGTGAATTTACGTAAATGCAGCAAAGTTGTTATAAAATCAATCCATTGTCAATTTATGAAAAAATTATACTTTTTTTCCCACTGAGTCATTGAAGCAGAAATAACCAAACAAGATTGAACAAGTACATTTTTCAGAAATTTCTTGAGTTTTTTGCAAAGACTAACAATGTGAACTTGGAAAGAGGGTTATTGTCCATGTCTGGTGTGTGGGGTGAAATGAGGGTTTGGATGGGATGGTACTTAGTGTGATGACATTGCCATCACTTTTAGCTTAAGAGTTCTTTGGAGGCCAGACACACAAGAGGGGATACAGGGTACATATGGACATTAAATGTTATTCTTTTTCTTGGGCTGCTGATATCCATAGTTTGAGTTTATAGGCCATGAGCCCTTTCCTCTCTCCCACTCAGCAGCCATCAGAATGAAACAGCTTGCCCCGCCCTGTGCTAGGCTGACTCACTCCAAGACCAGCGATGGGAGGGGGGCCTGTCAGGGTTTTGATAGCACTATCTGCAGGACCAGGACTCAGGAGGGGTAGGTTCCAGAGCCTCTCCCTCCTGGCCCCAGAGCACAGTTTGCTTATTTATGTATTTAAATGATATATTTATTTTTGAAGAAATAGCGAGGAATCTGCCCAATCCTGACTGTGGCATGGAAGCCACCTAGGATATTTTAGGTTCCATCTGTTGCTTCTCTCATAATGAGCTCAGTTAGAGGCAAAGAGGCTCTAGACAGCAATGTAAGTGCACTAGACAGGAATTTAGGAATTTGGAGTCCTAGCCTGGGAAATTCCATGACTAATTAAATCACACCAGGAAAGTCCCCATCCTTCGCTGAGCCTCAGTTTTCCCTTCTTTAAAGAAGAGGGAGTAAATGATTCCCAGTGGTTCTTCTTTCAACACAGAATTTCTATTGGCTAAATGTATGAGTCCCCTTAACCCTTCAGCAGAGGTCACTAAACCTGAAACTCCTCAAATGGAAAGGTATCCCCAGGTCTTCTCGCTCAGCAATAAAATTCTCTTCCTCAACCAGGCCCAGTGGGTATCAGATGTGTGGGGTATGTGTGTGTGTGTGTGTGTGTGTGTGTGTGTGTGTGTGTGTGTGTGTGTGTGTGTGCTGGTTCACAAGAAAAAAAAAGAGGATGCTCCTCTCTTTTCCATCCCCATACACCTCTAGGAAAGAACTTGGCCCCTTCCCCAGAGAGTCAACCCCAATAGCTCGTTTCAGAGATTCAAACAAAAATCTTAGGCAGTGTAGAGTAGAGGTTAAGGGTACAGATTCTGGAGTCAGATTGCCGTAGTAGTTGGCAACTCAGTGCCTCTCAGTTGCTATATGACTCAGTCTCTTCATTGGAATAATGGGGTTTTAACGGGTGGTAAGATTATTGAGCAGACTGAGTGAGTTAATATATGCAAAGAGCTTAAAGCAGTGTAAATACTCTAGAAAAGTTTGCTGTTGTTAATGTGTTCTTGCTACAGCTAAAAACTCTTTTGTTTTATACTTTATACCAGTTTATTTTTCATAATAATAATAAAAATAACCGACATTTATTGAAGGCTTACTACTGTAAAAAGTGCTTTGATCAACTTATCTTTTTAACACTCTTTAATCACTTGAGGTAAACACAATTATTATTCCCCTTTTACTACAGTTAATGAAACTATACCTCAATGTGTCCAAGAATATGTACACAGACACACACAAATATATACTACTAGTAAATGGCATAATTGGGGTTTGATCTGAAGCATCTCTTCCTTCATTATCCATTAAACATTTACTGACATCTACTATTTGACACTTTCTATGCTGGATGATGGGGATACAAAAGATTTTTGTTTAAATCTAAGCTCCAGTTTCTGCCTTCAAGGAGCTCCCAGGTCATGATATTCACAAAACATTTATTGACCCTGTGCATTCCACCATCTTGAATGACTAGAAAATTGCACTGCACATTGTCCACAGTAGCAAGAACATGGAACAAACCATGCTGCCCATCAAAAGAGGACTGGATTAAAAAACTGTGGTACATATACATGATGGAATATTATGCAGCCATAAAGAAGAACAAAATCATGAACTTCACAGCAACCTGGATGGACCTAGAGTCTATAATACTGAGTGATCTTTCACAGAAACAAAGAACTGAGTATCACGTGTTCTCACTCATAAGAAGACCTTGAACAATTATCGTAATACTATAAGAAAAAGTTTGGTAGTAGCGGGAAACTGCTGGGAGGGGAGCGGGGAAGTGGGATTGGCAGTAGTGGGAATCTACCTCGGGAAGGGGGGTCACATCTCATCAACAAGGGTACCAGCATAATGAACATTTGTGTACCTAACTCTGAACATTTGTGTACCTAACTCTGAATTGTACCCCACGTCTTTAAAATAAAAAAAAAGAAAGAAAAAAAGAGAAAGAAACTAGCATTGCATTCCTCTATAACTGGATCTGGGATGATAGTCTGATTTTCCCACCTGAGTTTTACTTCCTGAGATCAGGAAAGATCACACCAAGTGGAGAAGGAATGGTAGTTATATTGCTGTCTTTAATTAAACGCTTGGCTTTATTAGTTCAAAGACTGTGGGTCTCTGGTTCACTGTTATGTCTCTAGCTTTTGTTACAATGCATGCAATTTGTGTTTAACAAATGGATGAATTCTCCAATATGGGAAGGTTATCTTCTTGAATAGGGAATCAAGAAATACTATGTTGCCCGTGTTTTTCATATACGTAAGAACTTTGAAAAATTAAACTGTTTAGCACAAGTAAGAAGAGTTCAGTGGAAAAATCCATAAGCTCCCTCCAATTGTAAAGGGTTTCACCCACGATTGTATGTATCCCAAGAGGGAATTTCTGCCCTAAGTAGAAGGCTGGTCTTGATGAATTTTCAAACTCATGTAGCTCTGAGAAGCTCTATGGCATTATATTTTATTCTCTGCTCCTCTATCATATACACAGTGGTGAACAAAAGCCTACATATGGGAAAGGCTTTTCCCATACTTCTTGTTTGGATGAATCGGATTACCAAGCGATATGTTGAGGCAAATGGGGAAGCAGGGCAAGAAAGTGCTCTGAGAGAAGTGGAAACCACAATGCTTTCTTCCTGTTCAGGGCTTCAGCAGGTAGAAATTCAGGGTTTTGTGTAGTCTGGCTCAGAATCAGAAACCCCATAGGGTAAGAGTAGAAGGGAACCTACACTAGGTGGGTTTTTTCTTCAGGTAACAGGGAGTCGCCACTCCACCCTTCTAGAGACCCTCTTTTATGTCTATGCTATTGGCATCTCCTCACTTCTACTCAGGAACAGTTTCTTCACAGCCCAGACCCTTCTTAGTTGAAGGAGTTACCCATATGAAACCTTCCCAGCATCCACAGACTAGTCCTCTGATTCCTACATTCAGCTTTGAGAGACCCTAGATCCAGTTTGTCTGTCTTTCTTCCTTAGCTCTTGCCTAAGACCTTGATCCTCCTTCCTCTTCCTGAACCTTACTGAATGATCCAAATGGTGAGTATGGCTCCTTCAAGAAACACCTCACTTGGTATTGGGGATAACGGCTTACCCTCAGATCCCATCTATATCAAGAGAACAGAAATCACTGTAGGTAAGGAGAGCGAAGTCAAATAGGACATGGGGATGAGAGAAAGAGTTGAGGGAGAGGATTAATGGATGATTAAATCTACTATTAATCATCATTTGATAAAGTCAAATCAATTTAAGATACTGTCTTCTATCCTCATTTTAACTCCATAAACAGATACCTTTTTTTTTTTTTTTGAGTTGGAGTCTCACTCTGTCGCCCAGACTGGAGTGCAGTGGCACGCTGCCGGCCACCACAGCCTCAACCTGCTGGGCTCCGGCTATCCTTCCGCCTCAGCCTTCCAAGTAGCTGGAACTACAGGCGTGTGCTACCCGGATAATTTTCTTTCTTTCTTTTTTTTTTTTTTTGATTTATTGTAGAGATGAGGTCTCGCCAAGTTGCCCAGGCAGGTCTTGAACCCGTGGGCTCTGGCAATCCACTCACCTCGGCCTCCCAAAGCACGGGATTTCAGGCTGAGCCAATGAACCCATCCCAGATACCTTTATTATTCCTATTCTTGGATGGCAAGACTAAGCTCAAAGGAGTCATGACATTTGCTTAAGGTCAGACACTTCAGAAGCAGTCCCAGATCCAAGTCAGACTCTGAAACAGCTGCTCATGAGTCCTTTGCTGCATTAGTGAGGAGGATTAGGCGGATGGGGTGATGAAGCAAATAAATTGGGTTATGGATGAAGAATGCAGCCATAAACAAGTCTGTGACTGTAAATTCGGGAGCAAGAGTCTAAGGACTTGAACTTCATTTAACTTTGACTCAGCAAACCCAAGGCCTCCATGGGGACTTTGGGAGCTGGTGTGTGAAATGCGTCTATCAGTGGTTCCAGGGAGGGCAGGGCTGGGGCTAGCAGCCAGTTATCAGGGCCCAGAGGGGCTACAGGCTGGTGGACTAAGATAGGTGGTTAGGTCAGGTTGGTGGCTCTGGGTGGAGTCCATGACTCTCAGGGGAGATAGATCATGAGTATGGGGTGGGCATGAGAAAAGGTGGGTAGACACAGCATAACAGCATTTTTTATTCTACTACCACATGGGACCGAATCCTCATCCCCTCAGCTAGGGGCAAGTGCCTTGACTCCTATGAGTTCAGGCTCATCATCTATAAAGTAAGAATAATAATTACATCTATCTTATGGGGTTATTATGAGAAACAAGGGAGACACATTCCAGACCAATGACCCAGAAATTCAGGACTGAGCTATGGGCTCTTTAAGGCCCAATGGTCTTAAAGAAGCAGGCAATTTCCAGGAAACGGCACCAACCACTCTTAGAAATATGACGTCAGTCTCAGAGCCTAATGTTAATTTAGTGATAGTCTGAAACCATCCCCTAGTAGAACCATCTAACCAGGTGAGGCAGTCAAAGTTTGGAGTTTAGTTTTAATGGCTGAAGCTCCTAAGGCCACAGGGCACAGATGAAGGTGGCTATCAGAATCTTTGCAACCTAAGAAAATATCACTTTCCTGGGAGCTTGTACAACCCAAGAAAATTTTAGGAATCTGCCTAAGAATTAAGAGAAAAACAGAATATTGAAGGGACTAGAGACCACATGAGAGATACTTTAAAAAAATAGTGTTGGATTTAAACTAGAGGAAAATGAAAGGGAGATAGGCATTGATACTTACCGAAATCTTCTGTGTGTTAGATGCCATTTTATGATATTTAAACAAGATCATTTAATAAGATAGTTCTATGAAGGATGTATTATTGAACATACTAAAATTAATGCTAATGGTAGGTAGCACTTCTTGAGTACTTAGTATATGCTAGAATCTAATTTAAGTTCGCTCTATGAATTAACTTAGTTTATCCTCATACCAAAACTCAGAAATTGATTATTATCTCTTTTACTGATAAGGAGCTTAAGGTATGTGTAGGGTAAGTGGATTTCTTGAAGACACAGCTTACTAAGTAGACAATTTGTGATTAGGACCCAGGTGGTCTGGGCTCTCCTATTGTCTACATTGTTCTGCCTTGCGTTAAGTAAGGATTTGAAGGTCAAAGAAATAAAATAACTTGTCAAAGTTAATAGAGTCATCAAGTAGTGAGGCTAGGATATAAACCCAGTCTGCAACTGCTGAAGACTATACTCTTTCCACAGCAAAATACCAACATAAACATGTATTGTGAGTAGAAACAGATATTTCTTTCTCCTTCTCTTGATCCCCACTTTCACTCCTTGGAGAATGGAGGACAAGGTTGAAGCCACAATAGTAGACCATACTTCTTCAACCATGGTTGCATCTCCTTAGGAAAGTTTGAGAGAAAGAAGTAAGGAAAGATTTGGAGACAAGTTCAATTTTTTTTTTAAAGACTGTTTTGCATTCCAAATCTAATCAGATGAAAAATTATAACAGATCTGTGAGAAAATGGAAGACCCATTCCTGCTCATACCTGTTGGCCAAGCTGCAAATTTGGTTAAGGAAGAGAGAGAGTTTATATATTGCATTCTTCAGTTATTCCTCGGACCTGACCCACTGACTCTTTATAGTAACATGGAAACTCATCATCCCCAAAACATACATATATCTGTCAGGTTTAAGTCTGTGTGACATTCTAACTGGTATCAAGCACTGTGGACTCTAAACCATGCTAGAAACAGTGCTGTGGTGCTGTGGTAGGAATACAAAAATTGGGAATAAACTCTGCAAATTATTTGCAACTCCCTTTGCAGAGTCTGACAGCAAATTTTACCAGTACAAGCTCCTGCTCTGTATGCTAACACTTTAAAATTATTTTGAGCTTCATGTTGTCTTTCTCATTTGCCAGCAGAATGAAAGAACTCATCAGGGTCAATTCTACAAAGTCCCTGTATCAAATGTGTCAGGCTAGAGCTCTCTCAGTTCCATTTCCTCAAAAATCAGACATCATTGTGGTTTCTTCTAGCAAAGCTTAGAAGTCTCACATTGTCTGGAGAAATTCTCACTGGTGTAAGATAGACTAGGAGGAAGGATACTTTGACAGGAACAGAGAGAAAAAGAAATAGCTGAGTGGATCAGAGATAGAGAGAAGGTAGATCAGAAGTTATGACATAGTGGCTTATTGTCAAAACATCTGCCATGAAATTATTTTGGGAGGTCTGAATAGTGTTTTAAAATAAAATGAATTTTCTGCCAACATTTAAAGTCATGAAATACCACAAATAACTGTATTTCCAATTATTCTTTAAAGTAACATGGGACTATAATATATATAATAATAACATAACACTTACTGAATATATACTGTGTCCCTAACTTTTTACACAATAAGTCAATTTAATCTTTATAATTTTATGAGCTAAAGCATATTATAATTTTATATTTCAAAGACATGGGGTAGTTAAGCAACTTGCTAACGATCATATAAGACATAGGTGGTATTTCTGTGATCACTGAGTCCCTCCAAATCCTTTATGGCAACATTTGGCCAATTAAAATATTGATTGCCTTATTTCATAAAGAATGGACTAATAGTCATTTTAGACCCTACCTGGCATCCTCAACTCTAATGTGATCTACCTAACCCTAGTAGGCTTATGAAACTTCTGTTGTAGAAGATAGGAGGAAGAAAGAGTTTATTGTGAAGAGTGGTGAACGTGCTTTCTCTGTCCATGCACCAGTAGGGCTTCTTTCTAAGACTACACCATCAGTCTCACTCTTTTAGCCAGTTCCATACACTTTGCCCCGAAGGGAGATGGAGAACAAGTATTCTCCAACAAGAAAGTAAATTTTCATATCTTAAGATCATGCTTACATTTTCTTAATTTTATAAAATCTTTTGGCCCACTTCCCAAAAAGAATCTACAGTGAGAGAAACATTCATTTCCCTCATTCCATATATATATGCTATATATTAAGTATAAGAAAAGACATTGTAATATTATGTTATAATTAAATATTCCTTTTGGTTAGGTCTCCTGGGGAGTAAGCACATGTTTTATTCTTATTTATGATTCAGGCACTGCATTTAGTGTTTAGCATCCAGGAGTTGCTTCAGAATCATTTATTGAATGACTACTATATTTTCTACAAGTCCAACTTTCTTTTCAGCCCTCCAGATTCCTCATTTCTGATTAAATAAGCACCAGGTTTCCCTTAGTCCATATTCCTTTCTGTGTAAGTTCTCATTGCTGACTTCTATAGTTTGAGCATGGATGATTCTAGCTGGGTCCCAGTCGGAATCAATGCCCTGCCCCCTAACTTCTGGTTCTGTATAGACTTCTAGGCAAGAGCCTGGCTCCAGCCCAGAAATGATGAATCATGCTGAGTCATGCTGAGACTTGGGGTGTGTGGCCAGATGTTTTCAGCTCTGAATGATGACTCCTATCTGGGTCTACAACAGGATGCTTACAGAACAGATGGCAAAAATAGGAGAAGTTGACTGCCTGACCAGAACTACAGCACAACCACCTTCATGAAGAGAAAAAGAAACCTTTGAGACAGAATATTAAATATTTTAGAATATACTACTTCCTGATTTAAAAAAAAATTCTGGTTGTTGCTATCAGATGCCATAGTATGATCAGTAATTGTGAATCAAATATTCATCTTGCAGGTGGATGGATACCTAGAAGCAGCAAAATCATTTTTGGTTGTACATGTGTACAAATTTTTAGTTTGTGAAATATATAGTTATTAATCAAATACTGTCAGAGTAATTTAAAGGATAGGACTTAGTGAGTTTCCTGACATATTCTTGTGTACTCTATAATCCAGGGCAGAACCTTAGTTTCCTCCTCTACATAAAGATGTGCAGGGTTGGATGACCAAAGGATCTTTCTAGTTCTTATCCTTCTAGGATTCCACATAATGAACATCTATTTGACATGGAGTCCTGGAGACTTGAACTGAAACAAGTGTATGGTAGAAAAAGCCATGAAAAGAGGAAAAGGAAACAAACATTGTTCATCATTTTAGAGTACCCCTAACAGCTGGGTGTCAAAGAGCTGTGCTCTTAGAGGGTACATGCTCATATGCTAGGTTACGTCTAACTGGGGATGCCACTGGGGATCCCCTAGTTTAAGGACATACCTCAGTCCAGTCTTGATAATACCACTCCTACTAGGAAGATATAGGCAACTCCAAGTCTCATAGGGAAGAAACATTTCTCGAGGGGGGCTAACAAGGTTCATCTTTGAGTTACTGTCAAGAATTACAAAGGGCCGGGCTCAGTGGCTCAGCCTGTAATCCCAGTGCTTTGGGAGGACGAGGTGAATGGATTGTCTGAGCCCACCGGTTCGAGACCCACCTGGGCAACTTGGTGAGACCTTGTCTCTACAATAAACAAAAAATTAGCCAGGTGTGGTAGTGCACACCTGTAGTTCCAGCTACTTGGAAGGCTGAGTCAGAAGGTTGCCGCAGCCCAGCAGGTCGAGGCTGCGGTGGCCGGGAGCGTGCTACTGCACTCCAGCCTGGGCGACACAGTGAGACTCCAACTCAAAAAAAAAAAAAGGACTATCTCACAGAAGGCCAGAAATCAAAAATCAAGAGGTCATCAAGCCCGTGCTCCCTCGGTCATTCTGGCTAGGTTCTTCTTGACTTCTTCCCAGCTTCAGGTGATTGCTGGAAACCCTTGGCGCTCCTTGCCTTGCAGCTGCAGTATTTCGATCTCTGCCTGGGTCATAACGGGGCATTCTCACCTTAT
>CAUYQG010251650.1:0-21356 GCA_963574415.1 Tarsius wallacei
CCCACGCCACTACCTGTGTACTTCAGTCAGAAATGGAATCAGTCTCTCCGAGGGGCGGGTGCCCAGCGCCTCCCAGGGTGACTGGATGCTCAGTCTGGGATCAATGCAGCCAGGGAGGGAGCTGAGACCCGAGCCTTCCCACCCACAAGGGAGCAGCCCAGAACACAATAGCCGGCCCTGCGTGGGACTGGGGGTCCCTGAGCCTAGGACCAATGCATCCAGCTGTGGGCTAGGGGGTAGGGAAAGGAGGGCAAGAGTCTTTTTGGGGAACTCACATTCAGAGAATCTCACAGTTCCACCTATGTCATCGCCATCTTAACCGGAACTTTAAACGGGTCATTATCCTATTAGCTTATGCAACCACAACCCCATTATCACCAACCACTTTTTAAAAACGTGTTATATCTTTACAATAACTCATTGAGTTTTACTCAGAGATGGGGCCTGGAGTGCAGTATGATACAACTGGAAAAGCAAGGTGTTGGACTGTGCAGGGCTGTGTGTCCTTTCTGAACAATGTTCACTTCATTTCCTTGGCATTGAGGAGCTAGGGATGGTTTTGGAGATGGGGAAGCATATTAGTTAGAGCAGATGCAAAATTCCATCTTAAATTAGATCCTGAGAGTAATGGCTTGAGGGATATAGGGATTGACTTTTTCTTAGTCTACACACCCAAGTGGGCACCTTGTTCTGTGTGGTCATTTAGGACCTCAGTTCTTTCTAAGTCATTCCTTTATTCATTCTGTGCATTGTCTTCTGCACACACAAAGCTGCATCTTGGCAGTATTCTGGATTCCAGGTAAGGGGAAGAGGAAATACAGGGAATATGTGTCTGTGGTCTGAAGTACTCAACACAGAGGGGACACATATCACTGCTACTCACTTTCCTTTGACAATAATGGTACTCTTGTGGTCATATCTAACTGCAGCCTGGAAAAACTTTATTGTTTGGGATAATTTGGTGAGCACCTAGTCATATCTACCACAGTAGGAAAATAATCAGATACATATTTTAGGAAAAAAATTCTATTTTTTTCTATATCACCCAACATGAGTTGTCTATGTGGCAGGCATTTACTTAAAAATGGCTGACTCATTCATTGATTAATAGGTTGATACAACCATGGTGAAGCTTGAGGGCCATCTCCTTTGCTTATGGTGGTGTGTAAAGACCTGCTGATGGTGCCAGCCCCATGATGTCTTCTACAATATGGGATAGGAAAGGGGGTTACTGAAGGTCCATTCTGTTATGTTACAGTAATGTCTGGAAAGCCTATAGCCCTCATGGAACAAAAGGAATTAATACAAGGTCTCGAATCAGGAGGGATTGTATTTGAAAGTCAAAATAAGTTTTGACTTAATCAGTTTTTCTCTTTCCAGAACCAAAGTAGTGGTGGTGAGAGAAGTATGCTCTAATGGAGAAGAATACCTTATTACAGACATTATGTAGGAAAGCTATCCTTTGATAATAATATAAAGCAGACTGACTTTTTGCCAGTTTTAAAAATTTTGTTTTTAAATTCTCTTATTTAAGGCACCACCTTCCTGCTTGCAGTGATGGTGCAAGTTTGCAGTGGGTGGACTGCTTTCATTTTCCCTACTCCTTGACACGCTGTTCATTTCCTTCTTACTTTGATCTTCTTTTCCCATGCTTTTTTTTCAGTAAAACTCTTCAAAATATCTCTCTTTTCTCACTGTCACCCATTTCTTTTCCTATTCTCTTCCAAAGCCTCTGTAGTCAGACTTTTGCTCTAACTACTTCATTGCTTTAACTCTCATCAAAGTCACATGTGACCTAAGAATTGCTAGAACAGTTGATTCTCAGTTCTTGTCTTCCTCGAAATATCTGTAGTATTTATCACACTTACTCACAACTGGCTCCCTTTGGCTTTCAGGGCACCATCCTCCCCTGGTTTTTCTCCTACCTGATGCCTCATTTTGTTTCTTTGATTTCCTACTCTTCGAGGGTTCCAGGGCTCAGTGCTCGGTCCTCTGTGTTTCTTCATTTGTATTCACTGTCTGGGTGATTTTATCCAGTCTCAGGACTTTCAATATCACGTTTAAACTGATGACTCCTAAGTTTATATCTCTTATCCAGACATCTCCATTATACTTCAGAGTTATGCATCTGGATTCCACACTTGGATTCTCATGGAATAGAAACCTCAAAAGTCACACGTCTCCACCTGACTCCTCATCTCTACAGTTGCTCCAATGGCAGTCTTCCCATCTGAGTTAATGGTACCTCTAGTTGATCAGGTCAATAATATAAATAATCATGTGTGGTTCTTTTTTTTCATACCTATATTCAGCTGGTTGGGAAATTCTGGAGGCTCTTTTTTTCAGAATGCACCAAGATGTGATAATTCTTACCACTAGTACTGCCATTTTAAGGCCCAAATCAGCATCATCTTTCATCTGAATTGTCATAGCAGCCTCCCAAATGGTTTCTCAGACCTCACCCATTTCTCCTGTCTCATGTCTATTCTCATTACAGAATCAAGGATGTGGAAGTCAGACCATTTCAATGACCTGTCCAAAATGTTCCCTAGGCATCTCTTTTTATTCAGTAGTTGTTTAAGACCTATAATTTGCACCTCCACCATGGCCTTTCCTGTTTTATTTCGAGTCTCCTCCTTCTGTCACCATCTCAACCACACCCCCCTCCTGCTCCTCCTCAAGCGCACCAGGCACAAGCCTGGCTCAGGGCATTTGCATTGTGTGTGCCTCCTGACACCGGTGACCTTCCCCCCAGATATTACATGACATGCTCCCTCTACTTAGCGGGACTTGCTCAGATACCACTTTAGTGGAGCCTCTCATTGCCACACCCTATAATTATGACAGCAGCAGCCCCTAGCTGCTTCCCACCCTCTTTTGTGGTGGTGATGTTTTTCCTTTATTTTATTAATGGGGCAAATCACACTGATTGATTTTTGAACACATACAAAGTTAGAAAAGGAAAAAAAATGACAATCTTTTTGTTCTTCTTAAGTGTAGATTATTGTTATTCTATTGGATTTAATGGTGTAAACATAATGTACTATCTACTTAGTTATCTTTTACATTGTTGATTATCATCTTTACATCTTTAAAATATAAATCTATGAGGACAGGGATTTTTGACTCTCTATCCCCAATGACTAGAAGTTCTTGGCATATGTCAGGAGGTCAGTAAATACCTGTCGAATGGATGAATGATGGCCCTTCTTCCTGTCCTCTTGACAGTTCATCTCCTTTCCTGTTCCTTGCTTTGCTCCAACCCTCTCCCTCCAAAGTTACAACTTTTGGTAAGTCTTTTCTTTAATACTTTATACTCACTTCCATTCATCTATTCATATCTACAGCGCATATTTAATGAGCAGATTCTTTGCGCCCCAAACTGTGTTAAAAATCTAAAGTTAGTAAGAAATAGTTTCTTTCCTCAAATTCGCATTTCCATGGATGCCTACAGACATCCTGGAGTTAGTCTTGGCTCTTAATAAGTTTGCCTGTCATGTGATGGACTAAACCCATTATCTTTTTTATAGCTTTATGGGAGCCATTGTCATTACTTGGGTGTGAAGTCACTTGGGCTATTGGGTTGGCAAGAAGGGCTGAGAACTGTTGTTTATAATAGCAAAGCTTCTTCAGGAAGCATGATCTGATGATTTGGAGCCTCTCATTTATCATATTTCCTTGCTCTGGATGGGACAAATGATAGGGGCTCTGTTATCATTTTGTTTATGCCAGGTAGTCACATGTGTGCACTGCTGGATGGAGAACTTGGGGATAAACAAGGAGAGGCTCTCGTTTGCCCCAAGAAATAGCTCTGTTCCTCGAGCATCTGGTGCTATTGAGGAAGTCTGTACTTCTGCTCATGACTCAGCTTTTTGGTTCTCCCTTCTTACCTGCCCAGCTCTGATTCAGCCCTGGAGACCAAAGGGCCTGCAATATGTGGACTGAAATAGGAAACTTGGAGCAGGGCCAGTCTCCATACGCTTTTATCTGAAACTCCCCATTTAAAAACCACCTTTTTTCCTAGGAAAAGGAAAAGCAGTAACAACTGCTTTACTTGATTGTTGAGAAGATTAAATAATCGAATGCTTGCAAAGCACTAACTTCAGGACCTGACATAGAACAATCAAGAACTATATGATGGTTATTATTATTACTTATGAGTTACTGTTATTTTGCTTATATGAAAAGTAATTTTTTGTTGTTGTGCAAGTTGTCAGTTATTTTTGGAGAGGGTTTCAGAGCCACATGACTTGAAAATATTATCATTGGCATAACAAAACAGAAAAACAACAAACCGTCTCAACAGGTTCCCAGGACAATGCTGATTCTCAATCATTGTGACTGCAGGGAAGAAAGAGAGGGGCCAGTGGAGTCTTTTTTTTTTCTTGTGGTCCCGAAGCATTTGACATGCTTCAAACAGCCTCCTGTGATGGGGGGAGCAGAAGGCTGCCCCATCAGGGTGGGAAGTTTCTCTCTTCTGACAAAGCAAGAGTGCATGCTTCTTGGCCTCTGTTCTCCCCATACTATCTTTGTGCTCCCCAGATGCCTTCAACTGCTTTGCAGTTAGGGACGGATTCTAAACACCTGCTCTATTTTTAATGCCAGCTCCCAAAACAGGCACAGATATCTGATTAGAGGCCAATCTTTGCAAAACAGCCTTTTTTTTTTTTTTTAGCTGGAGGCAAAAACAGCCTCCAGTGAATTCTCTGAAGTTGAATATGGAATATCATAATTTTTACAGTAAAGGTGCAAGTCTGTCCTCACTGTGGCCTTTTCACAGCCTGGAGGCATATGGCTTAGGAATCCTATCCCCTGGCCTCAGGGTCAAGGAGGAGTAGGATCTTGTGGATCCTGTCATCCTTTCCCCTCACCAATTCTCCACACTTCTTCTCTTCAGTCACCAGAATCTTCCATTCAAATTGGCAGCAATGTTGGCTTTAAAATGATGCAGTTATTTTCCAAAAATGTTGCTTAGCCTTCCAGATTTTTTTTATTCTATTTTACTCAGCCTAAAACATTTTAAAGCCAGAGTATTATAGCAGAATGCTAATAATGGTAACAGGCTTTGGCATTGGCTCACATCTCAGCTCTGTTACTTTCTAACTGTGTTTCCTTGGGCAAGATATTCAATGTCTCAGAGATTAAGTTTTCCCTTCCATCAAGAAGGGGTGATAGTACGTGCCTTCAGGGTTGTTTAAGAATTAAATAAGATAGTTTATGAAATACCTGGATAACTATTAGTTACTCTTTGTTGTTTCTCCATGGCATTCTGTAACATTAAACTCCTTGGAAGAGGAGGGAACACAGGTAGGTTAGAATAGTGATAGTAGGGAAGTAAGTACAGAATCAAGATGAGCATTGTGTTTAGTTTGCTAGATCTGTTGTAACAAAGCACCAGAAACTGGGTGGCCTAAAACGAAAGAAACTTATTGTCTGACACTTTGGGAGGCTAGAAGTCCACCATCAAGGTGTTAGGAGAGTCATGATGCCTCGGGTGGCTCTAGGGGACACTCTTTTCTTGTCTCTTCTGACTTCTGATGCTTGCTGACAAATCTTGGGGTCTATATTGTTTTTTATTTTATTTTATTTTATATGTGGGGTACAATTCAGAATTAGGTATACAAGTGGTCATTGTACAGGTAAATTTGAGCTTTCCTTTGGTTCTCACTTCACCTGGTTTGAGATCAGGTACCCTTTTGATGCTATGTGTCCACCCCTTCCTTGGCAGTTTCAGGCTACTGCCAATCCCTTTCTATTGTATTATGGTAAATGTTCAGGGTATGACTGAGAACATGTGGTACTCAGCACTTTGTTTCTGTGATAAGTCACTGAGTATTATACACTCTAGATCCATCCAGGTTTCTGCAAAGTCCATAATTTTGTTCTTCTTTATGACTGTGTAATATTCCATCATGTATATGTAGCACATTTTTTTTCAATCCAGTCCAATTGTAATGGGCAGTAAAGATGGTTCCATGTTTTTGCTATTGTAAATAGTGCTACAATAAACATGCGTGTGCAGGTATCTTTTTGTAGAGTGATTTAAGTACCTCCGGGTACATTCCCAGAAAGAGGATTGCTGGGTCATATGAAAGGTCAATTTCTACTTCTTTTAGGAATCACCACACTGTTTTCCATAGAGGTGGAACTAGTTTGCATTCCCAACAGCAGTGTAGAAGCATTCCTTTTTCTCCTCATCCTCACCAGCAACTGTTGTTGTTTGTTTTATTAATGATGGCCATTCTTACTGGAGTTAGGTGGTATCTCAATGTGGTTTTGCTTTGTGTTTCTCTGATGTTTAGTGAGGCTGAGCATTTGTTCATGTGTCTTCTTTTGAGAAGTGTCTATTCTTGTCTATGCTTGTATTTGCCCACTTTTTAATGAGGTTGTTTGTTTTTTTCCTTTTGGAACATTTGAGTTCCTTGTAGATACTGGTTGTTAGGCCTTTGTCAGATGTGCAGTTGGCAAATATTCTTTCCCATTCTGCAGTCTGTCTCCCCACTTTCTTGATAGTTTCTTTTGATTTGTAGAGGATTTTCAGTTTGATGAGGTCCCACTTGTCTATCTTATCTCTTATGGCATGGGATTTGGGGATTTTGATCAGGAATTGGTCCCTATTCTGATTTCTTTTAAGAGTGTCTCCTGCATTTTCTAAGATTCTTAACATTTGAGGTTTTACATTTAGGTCTTTGATTCGTTTGGGCTTGATTTTTGTGTATGGTGATAGGTAGGGGTCCCGTTTCATTCTTTTGCATGTCGTCAGCTGGTTTTCTCATCATTTACTGAGTAGGTTCTCTTCTCCCCAGTGGTTGGTGGTGGAGGCTTTGTTGAAGATGAGTTGGTTGAGAAATTGAAGTTTTGCTTCTGGAATCTCTATCCTGTCCATTGTTCTATTTGCCTGTTCTTGTTCCAATGCCAAGTTGTTTTGAATATTGTTGCCTTATAATAAAGTTTAAAGTCTGGAAGTGTGATACTTCCTGCTTTATTCCTTTTGATAAGGATTGTTTTGGCTATTCATGGTCATTTATATTTCCATACGAATTTCTGTATTGCTGTTTCCAGGTCTGAGAAGAATGATGTTGATAGTTTAATGGATATAGCATTGAATCTGTAGATTGCCTTTGGTAGGACGGACATCTTAACAATGTTGAGTCTTCCAGTCCATAAGCATGAAATAATTTTCCATTTGTTTGTGTCATCTTTGACTTCTTTGAGCAGTGTTTTGTAGTTTTCATTGTAAAGGTCTTTCACTCTCTGGTTAGGAAGATGCCGAGGTATTTCAATTTTTTGTGGTTATTGTGAAGGGGTTTGTGCTATTGTTTGGTTCTCTGTCTTTTTGTTGTTGGTGTATAAGAATGCAACTGTCTTTTGCATGCTTATTTTGTACCCTGAGACTTTGCCAAAGTCCTTTTTCAGTGCAAGGATTTTTGACAGATTTTCAAGTTATAGGATCATATTGTCAGCAAAGAGGGATAACTTGACTTCTTTTCCTGTTTGGATACCCCTGAGTTTCTTCTCTTATCTGATTGCTCAAGCTAGAACTTCCAACACCATGTTGAACAGGAGGGGTGAGAATAGGCAGCCTTGTCTTGTTTTGGTTTTCAGGGGAAATGCTTCCAATTTCTGTTTAGTAATATGTTGGCTATGGGTTTATCACAGATGGCTCTATATTGAGGTATGTTTCCTCTATGCCTAGGTGTTCAAAGGTTTTTATCAAGAAGGGCTGCGGGATTTTATTGAAAACTTTTTCCACATCCAATGATATAATCACGTAGTTCTTGTTTTCATATCTGTTGATATATTTAATTACTTTTATGGCCTTGAGAATGTTGAACCAGTCCTGCATCCTGAGCATGAAGCCTACTTGGTCACGGTGGATGATTTTTAAGACGTGTTGTCAGATCTGATTTGTTAGAATCTTGTTGAGTATATTTGCATCTATGTTCATCAGAGATATTGGCCTGTAGTTTTCTTTCTTAGTTGGATTTTTACCCAGTTTGGGTATCAGTGAGATGTTAGCTTCATCAAATGACTTGGGGAACATTCTGTCTTTTTCAATTGCCTGGAATACTTTCAATAGGATTGATATTAGCTCCTCCTTGTATGTTTTGTAGAATTCCACTGGAAATCCATCTGGTCCAGGGCTTTTTCTTTGTAAGTAGTTTTCTTATGACAGAGTCAATTTTCTGGGTTGTTATTGGCCTATTTAGAATCTCAATTTCTTCTTGTTTCAACCTTGGGAGGTTGTGTCATGTCAGAAAATCCTCCATTTCATTTAGGTTATTGAGTTTGTTTCCATATAATTGTGTATAGTAATCTCTGCTAATCATTTGTATTTCTTCAGCGTCAGTTGTGACTTGATATTTTGCATTTCTGATTGTGTTTAATTGGACTTTTTCTCTCTTTTTCTTGGTCATTCTGGGTAGGGGGTCCATCAATCTTGTTTATCCTTTCAAAGAACCAGCTGTTAGTTTCATTTTTTTCTATTATATTTTTGTTTTCCATGTCCTGTATTTGGGCTTTTAGTTTGGTGATTTGGATTCTTCTGCTAAAGTTAGGATTTTGGTAGCCTTGTTTTTCTAGCTCCCTTAGGTGATTTGTTACACTGTTAACTTATTCTTTTTCTATTTTCTTGATGTGTGTTCACAGAGATATAAATTCCTCTCTCAGAACTGCTTTCATGGCATCCCAGAGGTTTTGATAACCAGAGGTTTTCTCCATTTTCATTAGTTTCCAGGAATCTTTAAATTTGTATTTTGATTTCTGTGTTGGCCCAGTGGTTGTTCAGCATCATGCTGTTTAGTATTCATGTCTATGTGAGTTTTGGGGGAATTTGGTTGGTGATGATATTTATTTTTATTTCATTGTGGTTTGAGAAGGTGCATGGTAGTATTTCAATCTTGTGAAATTTGTTTATGCTTGATTTATGGCCAAGGACATAGGCATCTACAAAGTCTGTTTGGTCAAGAGTCAAGTTGAGGTTCAGGATCTCTTTGTTGATTTTTTTTGCCCTGATGATCTATCTAAGGTTGTTAGTGGGGTATTTAAGTCTCCAGCTATGATAGTGTTAGAGTCAATATCATTTTTAGTTTACTTAGTAGCTGTTTTATAAAAGCAGCTGTTCCTGTGTTGGTGTATATATGTTTAGGATGGATATTTCTTGTTGATGGATCGAACTTATCAGTATTTGGTGTCCTTCCTTAACTTTTAAAATTTTTGATAGTTTAAAGGCTATTTGGTCTGTTATTAAGGTCGTCATTCCTGCCTTCTTTTGTGATCTGTTCACCTGAAAATTCATTTTCCATCTTCTAAATTTTAGTCTGTGGGTGTCGTTTTTGGTGAGGTGAGTTCACAGGAGACAGCACATTTCTGGGTCATGTTTTAAAATCCAGTTTTCCATTCTACATCTTTTTAGTGGTACATTTAGTCCATTCATATACAGACTGATTATTGAAATGTGAGAGTTTGTCCCTGTCATAATGCTCTTATAAGGCTATTTTGTTTTTATTTAGCTTTTGTGTTCATATATGTGTGTGTTTTCATTTTTGCAGGTATGTTGTGTGTTCTGCTGCTCCTGTGTTTGTTTGTGATCTTGTGAAGTATATGGTCTTTCTTTTGTTTCTTTTTTCTTCTGTGCATAGCACCTTTTAAAGCATCTCCTGTAGAGTTGGTTCAAAGCAGCATATTCTCTTAGGGATTGAATGTTTGGGGAGGATTTTAATTCTCCCTCACTGATGAAGCTTAGCTTGGCTGGGTAAGAAATTCTTGATTGAAATTGTTTATCTCTGAGAACATTAGAGATTGGGGTCCAATTCCTTCTGGACTGTGATGTTTCTGCAGATTAGTCAGCAGCAATTCTGATTGGTCTCTCCTGGTAGGTAGTCTGATCTTTTTCTCTTGCTGCCTTTAGGATTTTTTCTTTTACATCTGCTTTGTGTAGGCAAGCTACTTTGTGTCTAAGGGTTGGTGTTCTCATAAGATGTCTTGCAGGGATTTTTCTCAATCTCTTGTGCTTGTATAGCCATCTCTCTGGCCAGATGAGGGAAGTTTTCTTGAATGACCTCATGGAATGTTTGTTCCAGAGTATTTTCTGTTTTTTCTTCTCTTTCAGGTATTCCAATCAGATGTAGGTTTTGTTTCTTGATAAAATTGCACATCACTTGGAGAGTTCCTTCTTTCTTCTTAAGGTTTTTTTTCTTTCTTCCTACATTTTTAATAGACTGAGCTAATTCCATATTTTGGTCTTCCAGCTCTTAGATTCTTTCTTCTGTTTGGTCATTTCTGCTTCCCATGTTTGTCAGTTTGTTATTTATTTCTTGGATGGGGTTCTTTATTTCTGTTATTTCTGAGTTTGCATTTTGCATTGTCCAGCTCTGTTGCAATTTCATTTAGTTTTATTCCTTGAATTTCTTGATTTTCATTCATTATACTCATGATTCTGTGATCTCTGTAAGTACCTTCTGGGTACTGTCATTCTTGGAGACAGCCATTTTTTGGGCCCCAGTAGCTATTCTTTGCTTGGGCTCTGGTGGTAGCCAGCAGTTCCTTGATGAGTTTTCTTTATTTGTAGTTCTCTTGTCTTTCTCTTTAATTCCATCACTTGATGGAAAATGGAGAAGCAGAGACTTCTGATATTTGCTCTACCTTTTGTCCTTCCTTGAGCAGGGGCTCTGGGTTTGTTGAATTATGAAGTAGGACTGGGAGTGAGGTGTTGTGCTTTCTCTTTATACTTTTGAGCACTTACTGGGGTCTGAGGGGGCTGCAAGGATTCAGAACCTACTTATTGGCAGGTCTTAATGTTTGCTATTTGGTGAATGAATCAGCTGGGACTCACCCTCCATCTCTGAACAATATGACCTTACAGTAGGTATGCTTGCATAGCTCATGAGTCCAAGACTGGGTATAAGAGGGAAAAGAGACAGGAGAAGGAGGGAAAAAAGGGAAAGGAAGATAAAGTAAAAGAAGAAAGAAAAATAGAAAAAGAAAAAACAGAGAAAGAACAAAGAAAGAAACAGAAGAAGGAAAGAAAAGAGAAAACCAGCCAACAAACAAAGGAACCAAATGAGATAATCAAACAAACAAACCAATATGGCCACCAGCCTCCCTCTTGAACAGTTCTGCTATCTGTGTCTATCACCCACCAGCTGGCTCAGGGTGGAGGGTGGATCATCTTGGGTTCTGCATCTGCCATTACCTGCCAGGGCTTGTGTACTGGGGTCAATGTCCTCTGAGGTAGCCAAGAGCAGCCCCAACACAATGCAGAGATCAATACCTCATCTCAAGATGCAGTTCTGATGTTCTGCAAGGGCACCCTGTAGCACTTCTCTGCCCAGACTTTAGAGAGTCTGATCAGTGTCTCTGCTGGGAGCTATTGTTCCCTTCCCAGTAGTTACCAGTCTCTGGATCTTGGTACCTCATGGCAAGGCTCTGGAGCCCCATCCAGGCTCAGGGTAGGCTCTCCCCTGTGCTTCCTTGGGAGTCTGCCTCAGGCTCCCTCCCTGAGTTCCCTCCATGGCCCTCACTGCCAGCATTTAGCTCACTCCAACAGATCTTGCTGGGAAAATCTCCCAAGCCACTAGGTCTCCCGCTCTGATTGCATGCATCGGTATTTGCCCAGAGTGAAAGTGGGGCATCTGTCTCTCTGGTATTGTACTTGGAGTATCCTCTCTATGCAAATGATGGTCGGTTTCATAGGGTTGCAGAGATCAACCCTCAGTCTCAGGATGCAGGCTGCTCAGGATGCAGGCAGCTCAGAATTGGGCAAGATAAAGTAGGTCTCTGCCCAGTCCTGAGACAGAGAAAATGGCAGCGGTCTGTGGTTTTTTTCCTCCAGTGGGGCTCAGCTCCAGATTCCCTCTCCATGCTTTCTCCAAGGTCTCTGTTGCCAGTGCCTGGCCTATTACCTCAGGTGGTAGAGTGGGCTTGGTGCCAGTAGATCTTTTCTGCCTTTTCCTGAGAGATGCCCTGGGGATGGTGGATCTTTCTGTGTGCAGCAGGTGCTGAATTCAGAGCAGTGGCAAGTTGTAGCCATTTCTGCAGGGAGACCCTGGGTGCGGATCCCATGTCTCCTCTTAGTTGGTCATTCTGTAACCCATTTGTACACACAAATGGACACAGATGTGTTTTGTTGTGCACTCACCTATGCAGATACTCTCACACTCTGACCAGATCCAACACCATCTTGCCCTTCTTTTGTTCTATATCTTGTAGATATAACTTTCCCCTCCATTTCTAGCTTCTGGTATTTACCAACAATTCAAGGTTCCTTAGCTGATCGATATATCACTGCAACCACATGGCCTTCTTATCCCTGTGTGACTTTACATCATTTTTCCTCTGTGTGTGTCCTTCCCTGTGTCCAAATTTCCCCCCTGTCCCTTTTCTTTTTGAGTTGGAGTCTCACTGTGTTGCCCAGGCTGGAGTGCAGTGGCACGCTCTCGGCCACCTCAGCGTTGACATGCTGGGCTCTGGTGATCCTTCTGCCTCAGTCTTCCAAGTAGCCAGAACTACAGGCATGTGCTACCATGCCTGACTAGTTTTTGATTTATTGTAGAAATGAGGTCTCGCCAAGTTGCCCGGGTTGGTCTCGAACCGGCGGGTTCAAGCAATCCACTCACCTCAGCCTCCCAAAGTGCTGGGATTACAGGCTGAACCACTGAGCCCAGCCCAAATTTCCCCTTTTTATAAGGATGCTAGTTATATTGCATCAGGGCCCACTCGAATGACCTCATAATAACTCAGTCATCTGCAAAAGTCTTATTTCCAAATAAAGTCACATTTATAGGACTTCATATTTTGGGGGGGACAAAATTTAACTCATAACAAGTCTTAATACATTATTCTATTTTATTGTATTTTTGGTTTGTTTTGTTTTCAGAGAAATGCAGTCTCCTTTTCTTTTTATCTACTTTTTTGTCCTTGGCAGTAGTTCTTAACTTTCTCCTTCTGAGAGATGAAGAGATTCACCCTTTAATTAGACTATTCCATTCCTGTTTCATGAATCTATCTATCTATCTATCTATCTGTCTAATCTATCTATTATGTATTTATCATCTATCTATTGTCTATTAATTTAAATATAACTTTCCTTTCTACTTGGAATTTTCATTTTACTCACTGGTGAAAGATATTTGCATGGACTCTATAAAAGGTTAACATGTATTAGACTCTATAAAAGGTTAACATGTATTATTGGATGGTAAAAAGACACTGGAAATAATAAAAATAGTTAATTTTATGGGAGAGAAATATGCTTTTCTTAAATAGTGAAAGAGTCTTTTCATTTAAAATTTTTGTTTCCCCATAAAAGAAACAGCTCCATCAATTGAAACGATGTCATTTGTGAGAGAATCGTTCAGCAACATTTCCTGGGCCAGACAATAACATTGGTATATACACAGCAAATCATTTCAATTTACCAACTGTTCTGAAATTATCTGACCAAGCAGAAAGCATTAATCCGAATCCTGTTACAAATGGACATTGAAATAGGGTCGTGAACCTTGGAGATGATGAGGAAGAATCATCTTTTCTCTGATTTGGAATGGCCCCGTTTATCATTGTTCAGTGTTTTTCCTCTTTTTATTTGTAACTAATGGCATACCGCAGTTCAGGTCTGCTGGTCTTAATCTACAAACTACACCATTAGCAGCACCAGTCTGCATGATGGCATACCAATTAAAATTAGGAGATTAAAGAGTAATGTTCCTTGCCTGAGACCAGTTTGCATACCAATGACAATTTCCCTAGCTATTGAATGAAGAAAGACTTAAATGGCAATGAACTTGATATCATTAAATTTAGGGGGCATTAAACGGGGGAGAAGTGGTAAAGGGCCAGTCTGCTAGGGAACTGGGAATAAAAAGATAAAGACAAGTTTTTTGATACTCGTTTTACAATTTAACTATTTTTTTTCTTTCAACAAATATGGAAATTCTATCTAAATTGAAAGTGGGTCGGAAAGAGATTCACCCTTTAATGAGGCTATCTATTTATCTATCTATCTATCATCTATCAATTTAAACATAACTTTCCTTTTTACCTGGAATTTTCATTTTATTCACTGGTGATAGATATATGCGTGGGCTTTATAAAAGATTAACTTTTTCCTGGCTGAGGAAAAAGACAGTCAAATTCCATATTTCTTCATTCCAAAAAGAGCTTCAGAGTTCTAGTGTTTTTTTTCTTTTTGAAATAAGAAAAGGGTACCTAACCCTGTATTACAACAAAGGGTGGAGAAATGGTATAATAAATAATTCTAATTATTGACTAGGATTCAATCTTAGGGTTTTTTAGATGACAAGAGAAGGATTCAGAAACAATAAAGGAAAATTCACTCTATTTAGGTTAAAAATAGAACATTTATTGTAGGCATAACTCATATAAATCTAGGGCCCTTGTGCTATGTCTCAGCACCCAGACATTTTTATTCTAGCATAGTCAAGCATCCAAAATATGTTAAATAAGACTGTTATTCTCTTGAGTCTTCTAAAGAACATTTAGGATAACAGAATTCATATACCATAGTTACACTTTCACAAATTCCTTTTTACCTGTCCCAAATCTCTCATTCAACAAACTACCTCTAGAATCCTTTCTACACTCGGTGTTTCCCAATTACTTTTTTCTATCTTGGTACATGTTCTCTGACTTTTTTTTCACTTTTCGTGATTCAAGCAAAAATTCTTCCTAGTTTCCTCCCATCTTGCCAGAACTTTACCTAGAACCTCCAATTTAAAGGAAAACTAGCTAGCAAAGAGATAAACTGTCTGGTAAGTATGGATGGAGGGAAACTATTATGAAGTAGAGGTAATAGAGGATGAAGGGAAGGTTAGTAGCATGAACACATGAATGCTTCTTGTTTCTGGTGTTCTTAGGTCATTGAGAAGCTCAGAAACTGGAACAATGTCATTAGCTACTACTTCTTTCTGTCTTATTCTTGAGCCATAGGGTTTATTACTCATGCTATGGACCTGCTTGATTTTTCTGACTAAAGTTCAGGCTCTTTATTCATTATCAGATTGCATATGGTCCTCCAAAATGGACCACTTCAAAATGGTGGCTGCAGCTCCTCAGTTTTTATGACCTTCTAGTTTGAATTGCCTTAATTAAGTAATTCCCAGGAAATAATTCCTAGGGGAGATAATCTAATGGTCCAGTTCTGTTTAGGTATTTGCTTCAGGTCCAATGAGCTATGACCAAAGGGCTGTGGTTATGTGGCTTATGAACTAGGAGATAATGGTGCTGCTGGGCTTGACAAGGTAAAAGAATGTGTGGGGAAGTAAATAATGTAGCATGTCTCGTCCAGAAGACAACCTTTTGTAAAGTATTGTCATCATTTCAAACTCATTTTGGACATCAGTCCATTGGACTTTGTACTAAGTCCTGATCCTATAATTGGCTGCCTTTGGATGCTGTTACCTGGTTTATTTGGAGTTGGCTTAAAAGCCTGTTTGGAAGCTTTCCTAACTCAGGAATCAGTGACCTACTACTATCCTACTGTCCTCCTTGTGACATTTGCATGGATTTCATCCTTGAAGGTAACTCTTGAGGGAAGAAGGTAGCAATTGAAGTAGTACCAAAAATAAAGGGAAACTCCAAGCCCCCAGTATATGTGTTCTAGAGAAACCAATGGTTTTATTTATTTATTTTTATCCTGGCAAATATTTTTACTAACTTTAGCAGAGAGATGTAATTCTCAGACTGTAATCATAGACCTATTGAAATAGACCAAACTTATTTAAGATACAGGTACTTGGCCGGGTGTGGTGGCTCACGCCTATAATCCCAGCACTTTGGGAGCTTGAGGTGAGAGGATTGCCTGAACCCACGGTTTCGAGACCAGCCCGGGCAACTTGGTGGGACCTCATCTTTACAATAAATCAAAAAATTAGCTGGGTGTGATGGCTTATGCCTGTAGTTCCAGCTGCTTGGAAGACTGAGGAGGAAGGATCTCCTGAGTCCAGTAGGTCAAGTCTGAGGTGGCCGGGAGCATGCCATTGTACTCCAGCCTGTGTGACAGAGTGACTCTGACTCAAAAAAAAAGAGAGAGATACAGGTACTTCAAATTCCATAAGACACAGATTGTACTCCCTATTCCCTTCCACACCTAAACCCAAACAATAAACACTTCATTTTGCATTTCCCAACATGATTAGTGTTATGTAGTTTTCCAATATATGATGTAATTAGAAAGTAATTATCTAAGATCAAGAGCTGATGACGATGATGACAATGATGAGGAGGGTTTTTGTTTGAACAATTGAAATAGTCCCTAACTCTTCCCACTAAGTGTAACCTATAATCTATCTCTAACATGGATCGGAATTATCTCTTTGAAACTTAAAAAAAAAAAAAATTGTATGGCTCCTTATTTTTTAAAGAACAATGTCAAAATGGCCTTACAAAAACCTTTCATTGATCTTACCCTAACATAACTTCAGAATCTCTTAAGTCTCATCGCCTGCTACTTCTTTTCTTCTTGTCTTTCCTATTCACTGAAATATCCTCATGGTTTGGAACAATACCTGGTATGTAGTAGGCAATCAGTAAGTTTAGTTTAATCATTTCCTTTTAACCATTGCCATTCTTATCCTCTGTCTTTCTCTTTGAAATTGATTTTGTTTTTTTCTTTATATTGGTCTCTAAATATTTCTCTTCTCTTAATTCTAAATGTTTGCTTTTATTTATATTATGCCTGTTTTTTAAATCCAAGTGTGAGTGTACCTCTACTTCTGACTTTATCCCTTAAAGTTTAATAACAAAGTAATTGATTGAATCTTCCTTTGGATTGTGTTCCCTTTGTCAAGGACAATAAAGAGAGTGCGTTTGCCATGTACTGACATCGTTAGGAATGACCCTGAGGCCCAGACCAGGAGAGTTGGACTGCACGCTGGTAGATGTGAGAGTGGCTGCTTACTTATTCTGACTGCCTCATAGTTTTGTGTCTACTAATATCCACCTGCTGTAGTTATCCTAGCTTGTCTCCATTCATGTGTCTAGTTTTTAATGTCACTGTAGTTTCTGTGGCTGTTAAAATTGAGCTCAACATGGTGTTTACCTTCTTGGTACAAGAAGGATGATTTTCTCTCCTATCAGCAATTTTATTCTTTTGCTTTCTTTCTTTTAGCTTTCAAAGTGTGGCAATCATTCTACTTAATTACCAAGAGGTTGGACTTACTCTGTCATTTCTTTAGGGTTCCCTTGTTATAAGAATTGAGACCTATACTTCTTAGATCAGGGTAGAGGTGACAAAGACTCTGTCTTTGACCAAACTTTAGTCAAGCTCCTTGAACCTTTTTCTCAGCTAGGCTGGACCATTGAACTTGTGTGTGTTTTTTTTAAGCAAAGGATATTTGCATAATACCTTATATGGTTTTTATCTGTAAGCATTTTCTACATTTAGTCAACAAATGGAAACTAAACCTTCTGATTACCTCAGGGTAATTTTTCAGTCCCTATGAGACATTCCCTGATGGTTTATCTTTCTCCTCTAGATTTTAATTGGGATACTGAATCGTATTGATCTGAGTTCAATGACCCTTTCAATTGTAGGAAAGAGAAAAGTGGTAGGTATGAGTTTTTGTTTTTGTTTTGTTTTGTTTCAGCAGAAGGAGATTTAATATGAAGATCTAGATGCTTACAAAATATTTGGGAGGCTATATGTTTTGGATGTGGCCAGGCCCCTGAAACTAGCCCATTAGGTTGGCCTTCCAGGAAAGATGCTCCCTCTGCCAGAGTTATTCCCATGGGCCTGGTCACATCCAAAACATATTTTTGGATACCATTTATTTAGATATTAGCTTTGTGTTGGGGAAAAATACTCATATGTACTATTATCCGTATATGAGTTTTCCAGCTTCTCTCTCTATTCCCAAAGAGAGGGGAGAGAGATTATTGTATATTGTGGACTAAGAGAAATAGTTGGTATATGCAATATTGAAATATATATAAGCATACACACATATACACGCACATGTCTCAGTGTTCCCTTGAATGTATCTCGAAGACAATAAGAATATTTGGGAAGTCCCCCTCCCCTCCATTTTATCTGTGGAACATTGACTTCACATTACTTTGGTGACAGATTGTGGGGAGCATTTGTCTAGAAGGTGTTTTGTGGTCTTTTCACAATGATGTAGACTGTTCTGCAAAAGATGTCTAGTTCAAATGTCTAAACTGGCTTTATCTATAAACATGATTAAGTTCCATAATAACCATGAAAACAAAATTTCCAACAGGAGTTAATTGTGGCATGAATAGGTATAAATGTTAGTGACTGGAACAGATGAGCATGTCCTCTTAAGATAAATGCTTGTACGAACAATGAACAAGTACATCTAAAAGCCATTTCATGGGGATTTTTTTCCTATGACTCATTGCCTGATTTTAACTACATGCAAAAAAGACACGTTAACCCTGCACCTTACAAATAGTCACTGGGAATGGTTCATTGTCCTTCACTTGGCAGAGAGACAATGTGCTTTAAAGTACGAAAACCTGATCCCTGTCTCCTCTGTGTAGAGCACACTGTATTTTAAACAATTTAAACCCTTTTTTGTTGTTTCCAGGGAAAATAACATGCTTAGATTCATCTGTGATATCAATTGCAGAGAAATGTCTGCAGAGAGAAGGCTTTTCAGGATTTCTGGAAGGCTAACAGTAGAGATACCATTTTGCTCCCTGGTTGAAGATGTGGCTTTTCTCAACCATGGATGTCAAGAAGGGTAGTATAGCAAGGTGATTATTATTGTTATTATTATTATTATTAACATAGATAATGTCACAGGCAACTGAATTCCTAAGGGCAGGGAAGAGCCCATGTCAAACATTCTACATCAGTAGCCAAACTGTGTAGCTCTTGCTTTCACTAACATTTGTATGTGATGCTGTGGTAGATTACAAATGTATTTGAACTACTTTTTAATCGTTTTGGTAGTTGTGCTAATCTTTTCCTGAATAGGATGTTTTGACTGAACTGCACAAGTCTCCAGGTTTATTATAGTCAAATCTACAAAAACCATATGCTTTCATTGTTTCATTTTTTTTATTAGCCAAAGTCTTGGCAGAAGACAAAAAAGTCTCAGTTGGTATTCCGAAGATGATTAATAACGAGTCTGTTTACATATGTGCCGGCAGGGTTAAGGGGTTGAGGCATCTCAAGGAAAGTGTGTTGTACGCCAAGGCCTGGAAGTCCAGGCTTGAGTTCCCTAATCCTTAACTGGCCATAGAGCAAACCTACATGTTGTTGAATCTGGAACCCAAGAAGACCTAAAGGGCAGTGTTTAAGGAAGAAACTGAGATCCAGAGCCAACAGAAAAGTCTAAAGCCAACGAGAAATTTCAAAGGGAATTGGAAAGAAATTGACATAAGGTAAGCCATGAAGGGATGGGATTTGGACATTTTATTATAACTCAAATGTGGGAAGAGTCCTGGGGACTATTTTCTTAGTCTTTGTAGACTAGAAATGGTAAATGTTTATAGAATTCCTCAGCCTGTCCTATTGTAAGTGAAAGTATCAAGCAGGTTTGCTATGAAATGATTAGAACCAGCTAAGCCTTATTGTAAACAATTCAGTTAAGCAATGTGCCTCATGTCTTGCTTTGCAGTGCCTTGACTATGTCACCTGTCCATATAATTCCCTGTTCAAGACCCATTTTGACGGGCTGCCTTATGCTCTAGTTCTTGTCTCTCATTTTGAATGAATATAGATTAAGGAAGGTACTCACTTCATGCCCCTAGAGTTTTCACTCTCTTAACCTAAAGGCTTGGGTATCGGGAGGTAAAATGAGGTGTTGGGTTCTAATATTACTTGCTATAAAAGCGTCTCTTGAATCTTAGGAGTTGAACTCTATATATGTTTATCTCTTTCTCCTATTACAGTCTAATGTAGGTAGGATGGCTCTCCTTCATCTTTTAGCTGTACATTCTGGAACAGGTGGCTGCCAGTATAACCACAGAGAGATATGGGCCATCATGGGAAATGTTTTTAAGGGCCAGGCAGGGAAGATGCTTATATAATTCTCATTCCCATTCCACTGGCTAGAACTCAGTCGAATGACATCAATCCTGCAAGATGGTTGAGAAATTCAATTTTTCTGGATGTTCTGGAAGAGGAAATAGTGAGTCTATGCCATAATGATGGACAGGGAAGGCACAGACATCTGGGAAAAACTCAGGAAGAAGGCTTCCTTCTTGGAGAACTGCCATGCGTGTGGCTTTGACATATTTGATAAGTCCTAATCTATTGATAAGGGTACTTTTGGGGTCAGAGGTTAGAAACTGCAAATTAGTTGTTGAAATAACTTAGGTTTAATATAATAATAACTAGGACTGTGCTGCTGGCTGAAGATTGAAAAAGATTAAGAACAACCACATTGCTGAGCATTCACCGTACTTGGAAACTAGCCTATAGACAAGAGATGTTAAATGAAATATTATTTTCAAGAATGTCAGCCTGGATAGTTAGAAAGGTGGTGATTTACATGTCTATGTCAGGAAAATGAAGATGAAGCCGAGATCTTTGGAATAAAAGATGATGAGATTGGTTTTTGATATGTTGGCATGAATTCTAGGCAGAACTGCCTTGAGGATGCTTGGAAAAGTGCTTGGGGAGGCATATTAGTGGTGCTTTAAGACATAGAAGCAATTGAGGCCCACAAATGCAGTTGAAGGCATAAGTACGGGGGAAGAAAGAGATCTAGAACTGAGTTTTGGGGAATATTATTGAGCAATGCAAAAGCACATAAGACATTGCCATAGGTTCTGCTTGTACAAGAATCAGAAGAAAAAATGTTAATATTCTAATAAATTAAGATTTTTAAAATTTATTTGTTCTTCTTACCATCTTAATCTTTCCTTTTTTTGATATTTTTCTTTTTAACATTTGGGATACATGATATGTAAAAAAATGTTCCTTTTTCAGGGCATCACGGGTTGATAGTTAATCTGTGAAGTAATTTGATATATTCAATAAAATAAAACAATGATTTGCTTAATTATTTCACTCTAATGCAAATGGGTATTATATAGAGCCTTGATATATAATCTATGCCTTTGCTTATATATCTGTTTAAAACTATGACAATCTAGTATTAAGGAAATCACATCTCATACTTATTTAGTATGCTATAAAAGTAATTATTAGCTGGGCTCGGTGGCTCAGCCTGTAATCCCGCGCCTTGGGAGGCTGAGGTGAGTGGATTGCCTGAGCCCACGGGTTCGAGACCTGCCCGGGCAACTTGATGAGACCTCATCTCTACAATAAATCAAAAAATTAGCTGGGTGTGGTAGCGCACGCCTGTAGTTCCAGCTACTTGGAAGGCTGAGGTGGAAGGATCGCCGGAGCCCAGCAGGTC
>CAUYQG010251651.1:0-16361 GCA_963574415.1 Tarsius wallacei
TCATCTTTGACAAAGCCTCCAACAACAACCACTGGGGAGAGGAGAGCCTATTCAGTAAATGGTGCTGGGAAAACTGGCTGATCACATGCAGAAGATTGGAACAGGACCCCTACCTATCACCATACGCAAAAATTAATTCTAAATGGATCAAAGACCTAAACGTAAAACCTCAAACTATAAGAATCTTAGAATACACAGGAGACACCCTTGTGGAAATTGGAACTGGCAACCATTTCTTATTCAGAACCCTTATATGCCCACAACTTATGAAATAAGATAGACAAGTGGGACCTCATCAAACTAATGAGCTTCTGTAAAGTAAAAGAAACAATGAAGAGAGCAGGAAGACAGCCCACAGAATGGGAAAAAAAATATTTGCCAACTGTATATCTGACAAAGGCCTAACATCTAGGATCTACGAGGAACACAAACACACTGAAAGGGAAAAAAACAAACAGCCCCATTAAAAAGTGGGCAAAAGATGCGAATAGACACTTCTCAAAAGAAAATATACGGGCAGCCAACAGACACACAAAAAAGTGCTCAGCACCATTCATCATCTGAGAAATGCAAATCAAAACCACATTGAGAAACCACCATACCCCAGTAAGAATGGTCATCATTAATAAAACAAACAACAGATGCTGATGATGTGGAGAAAAAAGAGTGCTTCTACACTGCTGGTGGGAATGCAGTCTAGTTCAACTTCTTTGGAAGGCAGTGCAGCAATTTCTGAAAGAACTAGAAATTGACCTTCCATATGACCAAGCAATTCCCCTTAGGAATATGCCTGCAGGAACTCAAATCATTCTACAAAAAAGATGCCTGCACACACATGTTTGTTTCAGCTCTGTTCACAATAGCAAAAACATGGAACCAACCATGCTGCCCATCAAAGCTGGATTGGATTTTTAAAAATGTAGTACATATACACAGTGGAATATTATGCAGCCATACTTAAGGACAAACATATGGACTTTGCAGCAACTTGTTTGGATTTCGTGTCAATCATACTCAGTGATCTATCACAGAAACAAAGAGCAGAGTACCACATGTTCTCACTCATAAGTGGACCTTGAACAATTATAATACCATAAGAAAGGGATTGGCAGTAGTGGGATACTGTCAGGGGAGGGGGTGTTGAATTGGCAGTTGAAGGAAACTGCTGGGGAGGGAGAGGCACACCTCATCAACAAGGGTACCTGCATAATCAATGTTTGTATACCTAACCCTGAATTGTATCCCACATCTTTATAATAAACAAACAAACATATCTTTGTAATTATGTAAAAAATAAAATCCTACCTGTTACAGAGGCCTAACAAAGCTCATATCCAAGGTAACTTGGGTCAGATTATTTCAGATAGCTGGCATCTTTATGGTTTAAGTAAACTTTTTAATTGTAATTTTTCCCTTCTCTTCTTCCTTTAGGACAATTACAAGGAATTAGAATCAAAACAACAATCTCTTATGTGCCTAGGGTGGAGTAGTATGTGGGGTATAGTCTTTCGGCTCCCTAAAGTTTGGCTAAAAAAAAATCACTTATATGAGGCATGTTGATTAATAGGATAAAAGGCAAACACATTTATTTCATGTGTATACTTGGGAGCCTTCAAAATGAAGACACAACCCTAAAAAAGATGCCAAAGTTTATATCCCATCCCAAGGCCAGAGAGAGAACGCAGACTCAGAGCATAGCCCAAACCAGGTTATGTGGGTAAATCAGTTTTAGTGGCAAGACAGGGTATGAGGGAGAGAAAAAAAGATGCTTAGCTCACAAGGGTGGACCTGATATATAGAAAGCCTGTTGACAAGCACAAAACTCATGGGTCCTTTGACTCCACACCGAGATAAATTTTAGAGCAATCAGCAAAGTTTTTAAAACAGAGTTTATTAGGAAAAAAGAAGAGAGATATAGGAAAACATGCCTTATCAAATTATCTTGGAGAAAGACTGAACTTTTGCTTTTCTAGAAAAGAGGAGATATATTTACGTAGTTGTTGATATGCTAATTAAAGCAGAACACAGGTATTTGCTGTTCAGGAGAGATTGCCATCTGTCTGCCTTTCATAGACATGGTGGCGGGGGGGAAAGGGGTCTGGCTTTTCCAGAGCACACATTTTGCTTTTGACAGGAGACTTGTCAGACTTGTAAATATACAAGCTCGTGGGTTAACAGGTGGGCTGATTAATATTTCTACACTCTGGAAAAGCTAAGAGGTAAAGTTGAATATTTTTACCTTTAACAAGGAACTTGAAGGATTCTTAGTGATTATTATGCTAAACCATATTCTGAAAGGTTGGGATGTTCTATTCTTACATCTGATGGAATTTTTATTAGCAAAGGGGGTGGGTGGATTGATAGATCCAAAATTTCTACCTGCAGGGTGGTCTGTCCTGAAAACAAGATGTCTGGATGCTTTCTTAGTAAAAACTAAAAACTGCCTATAAGAAATTTATCTATGTATGTTTAACCTACTCTAACTACCCCGACTCAATCTCCTTCTCAAAGATTTTCGATCCCATAATCATTTAGGGTGAATAGGGAGAGGTTTGCTTCTAAATTTTCTTTAAAGCTGACATGGGGCATCAACCTGCCTAGCCAGAGATTGAAAATTTCACCTTAACTGACCTAAAAGCATCCATGTTTCTTTTTCTTTTTTTTTTTTTTTTGGTTGACATAGGTTGCAGGCACCAGTTCGAATTCTTGCATGACCATTGTGTGAGTATACCTTGATTCTTGCAATAATAAATTTAACTAGGAAATTAAGGATACATAGACCGAAAGTTTATGACTATTATGATGGGCCAAATAAGAGGAATTACTTAAGCACACACTTATTTGTGCAGCAAGTAGGTAAATTAAGTAAACCCAGGTGTAGATATTGGCAATTTGGGTGGAGGTTGATCACCTTTTCTACGAATGCTGCAAGACCTGTGGTTACTAGCAAATAATAAACTCCAATTTTTGTGGCTTTATTATTAGTAGAAGCTGAGTGGGTAAAGGGACTTCAGAGGAAAATATTTCACTCGTACCTATGGCATTAAACAACTATGTTTTATTTTCTATGATGGTATTGCAGGTGGACTGGTTCTCTATAGATAGTGAAGATAAACAGATTTTCCTTACAAAAACTAAAAACTCCTATAAGAAATTTATCTATGTTTAGGTCTCTGATCCATTTAAATTAATTTCTTATAGCAATTTTTAGTAAGGAAAATCTGTTTATTTTCACTATAGAAAACAAGTCCACCTGCAATACTACCTTAGAAAATAAAACATAGTTGTTAATGCCACTGGAATGAGTGAAATATTTTCCTCTGAGGTCCCTATACTCATTCAGCTTCTACTAATAAAAAAGTCACAAAAATTGGAGTTTATTTGCTAGTAACCAAACCTCAATCTATAAGAACCTTATAAAATGCAGGAGACACTCTTATCGAAATTGGAACTGGCAACCAATTCCTGATCAAAACCCTATGTGCCCATGCCATAGGAGATAAGATAGACATGGGACCTCATCAAACTGACAAGCTTCTTCAAAGCCAAAGAAAACATCAAGCGAGCAGGGAGACAACCCACAAAATGAGAAAAAAATTTTGCCAACTCCATGTCTGACAAACGCCTAACATCTAGGATCTACAAGGAACTCAAATGTGCTGAAAAGAAAAAAAAACAGTCCTATTACAAAGTGGGCAAAGGGATACCATTTTCATTAGCTTTTATGGGGAAAGTCTACAACAACACTGATTTCTTTATTTACTGGAAGTCTGTGTCCTAAACGACACCAATTTGAAATACAAAAATCAATTCTGTAGCTGGGCATGGTGGTGTGCATCTGCAGTTCCAGCTACTTGGAAGGCTGAGGCGGAAGGATCGCCGGAGCCCAGCAAGTTGAGGCTGCGGTGGCCATAAGTGTGCTACTGTACTCCAGCCTGGGTGACAGAGTGAGACTCCCATTCAAAAAAAAAAAAAATCAATTCTGGTTTGGCACATGATCTTGGGTCATCACACAACTATATTCTACAGTCTGATGTATTCATGTTTGAGTGTGAAAATTATTAGCATGGAAATCTTGCGTTCTCTGACCCATTTGTTGCCAATCACATTCAACTCTACAAAATATCAGATGCATAAAAATGTATAGTTTCTTTGGAAAATCAATCGTTCCTCCTTAACTCTCAATGTTCTGTGAGTTTTGAAGTCCGTTTATTATTATGCTTATTGTATTATCACAAAGGTGTGGGCACCCATGGTTATTTCTGGCCATCGGGTGGTCGTTTTGTACAGGGATATCAGTTAAATACCATCTATCCCTGACGGATTCCTGAACTGTCTGAGAAAGAGACGCCCTTGTAGAAGCCAGCCTATTATTTTCTTAACGTCAGGGAATGCCTTTTCTCAGCGTTATGTCACATTCCTGAAGGTACGGATGGGTCGGACTGTTTCACAATCAAACAGGAACCTCATCTGCTGCTATGTAATATTTTCGAGGCCCAATACTTGGTTTCTTTTCCGCTATTTCAGGGATGCAATACATTCCGAAACTCAGCCTGGCTTCCGGGCTTCTTAGTCAATTTCCTAACTATTTCTCTAGGGATAAAGAGGAAGTAAGAAGAACCGAGATGGCAAAGATTGATGGGCTCTGCGCAGATGGGCTTCGGCTCTCTCTCCATCCCAGATCATGAGGCCGGGCTGAAGTGTGCGCTCAGCACATGGGGGGCAAGTGGACACTCAGATGCGGTCAGCGGCAGGACCGCAGGCGGGGAACCGTTGCCAATGGGGGCCGGCATGGAGGCAGCCGCAGGAAAGAGCTGACCTCCTGCTTTGTTCTAGGTCATCTTTGTCAGAGGGAGCCAGAGACAGGAAGAACGCTGCTCCCTAAAAGATCCTCGATGGAGAAAAGCAGCCTCTGCTGAAAGGAAATCGACGCCAAGGCCTCTGAACTGTGCCCTTTAAAAGGGCAAACGTAAATTAGCCAGGCGTGATGGCGCGCGCCTGTAGTTCTGGCTACTTGAAAGGCTGAGGCGGAGGGATCGCCGGAGCCCAGCAGGTTGAGACTGCAGTGGCTGGAGCCCAGCAGGTCGAGGCTGCGGTGGCTGGGAGCGTGCCACTGCACTCCAGTCTGGGCGACAGAGTGAGGCTCTAACTCAAAGTAAATAAATAAATAAAATAAAAGGGCGAACGTCATGGCGTGTGGATGACTGTCTCCAAGTTTATTTTACTCTATATTCTTTTATTTTATGATAAAGATGTGGGGTATATGTCAGGATTAGGTATATAAGTGGTCTACGTGCAGGTGAAGTTTGGGCCTCACATTGGTCCTTATTTCCCCTGGTTTAAGATCAGGTACCCAGGGCAACCCCTTCGGGTCCCCTCCCACTGTGGGAGCGTCTCTGTCCTCTCAATAAATCCTGCTTTCTCACTTAAAAAAAAAGATCAGGCACTCATAGTGATGCTACATGCTCCCCACTTCCCCAGCAGTGTTCTGGAACTGCTGATCCCCCTCTTGTAGTATTGTGATAAATGTTCAGGACCCACTTATGGGTGAGAACATGTGGTACTCAGTTCTTTGTTTCTGTGATAGATCACTCAGTATGCTGGACTTCAAATCCATCCAAGTTGCTGTAGACTCCATAATTTTGTCCTTCTTTATGGCTATGGAATGCTCCATCATGGATATGTGCCACATTTAATTTATCCAGTCCATTTTTGATGGGCAGCAGGGTCGGTTCCATGTTTTTGCTATTGTGAATAGTGTGGCGATAAATATGGATGAAGGTGCAAGTATCTTTTTTGTAGAACGATTTACATTCCTCTGGGTATATTCCCACAAGGGGAATTGCTGGGTCGTATGGAAGGTCAATTTCTAGTTATTTTTAAGATTGCCACACTGTTTTCTTTGGAGGTTGAACTAGCTTGCACTCTTGCCAATAGTGTAGTAACATTCCCTTTTCTCTGTACCCTCGCCAGCATCTGTTGCTTTTTGACTACAATCTCCACTTTTTTTTTTTTTTTTTGCGTTGGAGTCTCACTCACCCAGACTGGAGTGCAGTGGCCGCTCCCGGCCACCGCAGCCTCGACCTGCTGGGCTCCGGCGATCCTTCCGCCTCAGCTTTCCAAGTAGCTGGAACTACAGGCGTGCGTTACCATGCCTGGCTAATTTTTGATTTATTGTAGAGATGAGGTCTTGCCAAGTTGCCCAGGCGGGTCTCGAACCCGCGGGCTCAGGCAATCCACTCACCTCGGCCTCCCAAGGCGCAGGATTACAGGCTGAGCCACCGAGCCCGGCTTACAATCTCCACTTTTAAAAGATTGTGTGAGCAAAAAAAAATCTTCACAAAGGGATTCCATTTTAGATACACAAGGAAGAGTAAGGAAGGAGAGAGAGAGAGATTGAGAGAGAGAGAGGAGAGAGAGAAGAAGAAGGAAGAAGAGGAGGAGGAGGAAGAGGAGGGGGAAAAGAATCTGGACGCACCAGGAGGTGGAAGATTATAGCAGACCTAGGAGGGGCTCCCGGCTCTACGTGCACCGTGTCTGTATACAGCAAGTGTCCACTGCTGCACCGTCCCAGCCCACAAGTCCACTTTACGTGGGGAGATTCTCATACCCAAGGAACCGAAAGAAGAAGAGCTTTTATTCCAAAAGCAGGCATCAAATGGCAGGCTCTTCCCTTCTGGGCTCCCTGGATTTGATACTTACCCTTTCTTCTGCTACCCAAGGAATAAAAGGGGACCTCTCGGTCAGTCTCACAGGACCACGGCCTTGTTCTTCCCATGTGATCCCTGCTTCTGCTCCATAGTGGATCCCCCAACTCCTGACTCTCCGGGATGGCCCTTAGAAAAATCGACTTCATTTCAGTTATAAACACAGCACGTGTTTAGCCTCTCTGGAGTCAGCTTAGACAGTGTTTGTTCCTGGGGCTTGTGTCTCAGAGCCTACCCCCTGAGCCTAGCAACTTTCTTGGTGTTATGGATGTAACTAACCAGAAAGGTCCCAGGGCCCCAGATGGTGACTATGGCCCCCCTGTTCTCGCACTCTGATGTCTCACACAAGTCTCTGGGCACGTGGTCTAGGACAAGTTTAACAAGTCATGATTCTCATCTTGCATTTTTCCACTCAGACTGTAGCTGTCCTTCTAAGCATTGAAGTGATCTGTCCAAACATTCTTATTCTTTCTAACCCAGGACGAGTCTTTGCTTCCTGATGACTTTAAGTGATCAATGCCCAGGAAGGATGTATAGGAAAAAATTGACATAACATCAAGACGTGCAATATGGAAATATACTTACATACAGATGCAGCAAATAAGCCGGAAGGCTACACGGGGTCCGACAATTAGGTTCGCGAACTCCACCCAGAGAAAGCGCTCCGTGCCTCACTGCTGAATATCACCACAGTCACCTTCGAAGGACTCCCCTTAGGAACCTACGCACTGCCACCAGCACCTAGTCCACCCGTCAAAGTAATTTTGGAACTCGTTTTCTGGAATGGCCATCAGAGCCGATGTCGTATTAGCTTGATGTCCTAAATGTCATCACAATGTCTTCCTTTCAATATTTCCTTTATCTCTGGGTAAAGGAAAAAAGTTGTCGGGGGCCAGATCAGATGAGTAAGGAGGGCGTTCCAATATGCTTCTGTGTATAGTGCTGCCAGAGTAAGTACATGGTGACAAGTTCGTGAACTTAATCATCAGGCCTCAACAAATAACGACAATGGCTCTGAGAGCCATTTCAGAAAAAGTTCCAATATTGCTTTGACAGGTGGACCAGGCGCTGGCATCAGTGCGGAGCTTTCCAAGGGGAGTTCTTCAAAGGTGACCGCAGTGATACTCATCAATGAGGTATGGAGTACTTTTTCTGGGATGGTTCGTGAACCTCATTGTTGGACCTCTTAGACTCAACTGGGGAGAGGAGTGAAGCCGGAACAGGGAGCCCAAAAGGGAATAGCGCTTTGTTGTCGCACTATCTGTTTTTTTATGAATATCTTTATAACTTTTTAAAATACCAAGAAATGCTTCATGAGTGGAGACAATTTTAATTGCATGAAGTAATTCTTGGCTGGAGCTAAAAGGGGTACAGAGACATAAATAATTTAAGAAGATTGAATTAGTCCCCAAAGCCCGCATATTTGAATCTACGTTTCTTAAAAATAATAAGCTGTGCAATATGCAACATATGTAAGAAAGGAATAAAGAAGAATACCGTGGCATTCATATTCTTGTCACCCAGCTTAGGCTATAAAGCATCACCAATACAGCAAAAGTGCGCACCCCTTCCTGTCAAATCTACTAGATAATTCCAAGAGAAGTAAGAACTACTCATCATGCCGTGACCAGCCCAATAACTGATGCAAAAATTGCCTTATGTTCTCCAGATAGGAATTCCAGAAAATGCTTCTCAGGCAGTAGAGAGAAGGGATTTCAGGAAAGCCTCGGGCTGATTATTTTCCATTTTGTGTTGTCCATGATAATGCTTTCTTCCTCTGGCAAGAAGGCATTAGTCGAGAGAATGTCTAACATTAAATCAGCCAAATGCTCTGAGCAGCAGACCTCTAGTAGCTGTGCAATGATTGGCCAAGCTTCCTGTGAACACGGTCTCCGTGATTGTCATGTCCGCTGTGGCTGGGGTAATGAAGACTTGGCTGCCATCCTCCCATTTACGGAATGTACGTCCGGGCAGGACGTCTAATCAGCGTCCCACCGGGAGGCGGCTCTGTGACCCTGCATTTCAACGACACTGTGGCTTTCCGAACACTGGAAATCAAAGGAAGCAGAGATTGCTGGTGAATGGGACCTTTTGTTTTCTTTTTATTAGCACTTGAAGTTTCATGTTCTCTAGTACATTTTTGTATTCTGCAAGTCCAAGTGTGATGGAGGCATCTTTGGAAATCCATGATGCAATTAAAGAACCCATCCTCTCTGGGGCTTTTGAAACATACGAAGTGTGTTTCATCTTCGTTTTTCAGCAGAGTTGATGAAGCCCAAGTTGATTCTATATGACTCAACGAGAGAATGCCCAGAAAGATTGGACATAAATAAGAAACAAACTGAACTTTTTTCAGACCGTGGTGACCCATCATTCTAACTCCCCTCCCCCCTACAGGTGTGTTGTTGTTTTTACTAGTTATTGTTTCGGGTTTTTGTTGCTGTTTGTTTTCCTAAAACAATGCACATTATACAACATTGTATAATGTTGATACAATGCCAAGTATATTCATACACCCACAGGTCAGTATCCAGCGTAAAGGCTTGCAGTTCCTCTCAGTTTATACTTGTACCTGCCATGACTTGGACATCCTCTAAAAAAGGGACTCAGTGCTCTAACCGCCGGTGACATCAGCTTTATGTGTCCATTTGAAAAGTTTCAGATGCAAAGGGGTGGCATACCTATGCCAGAACCATGCCTGTTACTTCCCATGTGTAAAGGGAGGGCTGCTCACTGCCTCTGCCCAACCCATCCATGCAGGCACCAAGATGGTGGACAGAAATGGTTTGTTGATTGAAGTAGCCGAAGTATTAACCGGGCATGGTGGGGTGTGTGCCTGTAGTCTCAGCTACTTGGCAGGCTGAGGTGGGAGGACTGCTTGAGCCCAGGAGGTTGAGGCTGTGGTGAGCTGTGATCGTGCCACTAACCTCCAGCCAGGGTGACAGAGTGAGACCCTGAGTCTAAATGAATGAATGAATGAATAAATGACAAAATAGCAGAAGTAGATCCATCTGGTTAGGGTCTTGGAAAATTTAAAAGACAGTAAGAGCATCATTTGAGAACAACAGAAACATATTCTTTGTCTTCCTAAAACCACAACATATGGCATATAGAATCTATATATGTCATAATATATCATGCGGTTTACTAAAAGTCAACTTAGATATAACCAAAGGTACCACTGATTTCAACAACTGTTACGTTTTCCAAATGGCTCTGCCCCCAACCTCCATCCCCTGCCTCTACTCCCTGCCTCCTAGCCAGGGGAGGTGGGTGGCAAGGTCTTTCTGCCCCGGGTCCAGCCATCCTCTTCTCTCACCATCCCCGTAAGTGTCTCTCATCTGCTTCTCAATCTCCATCTCATTCACATTTTATGCTGATGTGGTCATGACATTTGTCCTAACAAATCAGATAATATACATGAGCCATAATTATTTTGCCCTCGTTTTCGAGGCAGCAAAAATGAAGCCAGAGGTGCCATGACTTGCCCGAGATCCTGTTAGTCAGTGGTGAAGTCAGAGCTTGAATTCCAAGTTCCTAGCCCCCAGTGTACATTCTTCTCTCCAGAGTGTCCTCGTCTTCTGAGGGAGTCTGGAAGATGCTAATTAAGAGAAGGCAAATTAACCAGTGCACGTAGGAGAACGCCCACCGTTCCCTGTAGACATCCAGCACGTCAAGAGAAAACACCCACTTTGTAGACCTCGTCTGTGACATCGTCCATCTTCTTAGACACAGTCAAATTATATCCTTAGGATGTTTTTGACTCAGATTTGAGAACTGACACTTGCTTGCAACAAACGTCTGTTTCACAGAACCCCAGAAAGCCTGAGTCCTATGGGTTTCTGCTGTGCTTGGATTCGTCATCAATTTCTCAGTGATTGAGTCAGCAATTCAAGCCAGCTGAAGATAAGCCAGAAAATGAGAAAATTAGCCAGGAGAATCCAGTGCCCTTGGTTTCATAGCTGCTTTTATGGTGTTAACATCAGGTTCTTCCCTGGCCAGTGATGATTAATTCCTGTAATCAGTTTTCTTTTGCCACAGCTTGTCTAAAATACTTTTCTTGCATAATCTTCTGTCAAAATGCTTCTAGTTAAAAAAAAAAAAAAGAAAGAAAGAAATACCAAGGCAACAAATAATCCTAAAGGGAAATTTTTAGCCAAGGTTAAACTCAGGGCCCAGTTTCATCTTCACCATGAATTGGACTCGTGCCAGTGAGGGAAAACACTGCAAGCAAAGCAGGGACGTATTGCTGGATGGGTGAGAAGCTGGTTGTCCTTCTTCCCCTGGCAGAGGGCACTCTGGAAGCGGCTGCCACATGCCACACTCACCATTGCTCCAGTGATCACAGGGCCATTGATACCCGTATCCTCAACCCTTGAGACATTCTGTCTAAGCTTCGTTTTGGAAGACAGTTCACGAGAGGGTGACATTCCTCCTCTGCCTTCCCATGAGAAGGTTCTGGATGGCAGAGAGTGGGTGCACCCTCTTCTGGGGCATTCCTTCTGCATTCAAAGCCAGTCCACATGCTATGTCTTTTGTTCCCTGCAGGTTTCCAGATGATTTCTGAGAGGTCCAGTCTTGGGCTGTGTGGCCTCTTCCCTGGAAGGCAGTGTGGATGGATGGTGGTGTTGACAGTGGTCCTTGGTACGGGGTGATGGGTGCACTCCTTCAGAAGAAGACTGAGAGCGCCTGGAGGGGTGATGGTCTCCAGTTCACACACTCCCGTTCCCAATCTGAGTCCACCATCTTCATTAAGATGAAGGGCTCCAAGTAGATGTCTGTCTGGCATGAAACAGACCGGAGGGTCCTGTGGTTTCAGAAATAAATCCAGCCATTTTCAACCGCCCAGCTTGACTTCCCACGCATGCTTCCTGTGCATCAAAGGTTGGCTCTTGCTCTGGAACATGTGCCCTCCCTTTGGGACCCAGACTGCCACCACCGTCTCTGAGTGGGATGTGGCCAGTTATCTCAGCAGAGGGGAAGGGGGACATAAAAATCGCACGTGGCCCTTAAAGCATCTGCCTGGAATAGGCACAGGGCACTCCGGCTTATCGTTTGTTGGCCATAGCAGCTCAAATGGTCTCTGTGGGCATCTGTTAGTTGGGAAGGACAAGCCTCCCCCAGGCAAGGCTAGTGGATATTTGTGAATGATAAAATGATCAGCAATGCTAATTAAATGCTAGGCCGTAGCGTTCAACACTTTCAGTAAACAGTCCACATGGTGGGCCAGAGACCACCAAGCCTGTCCATCTCTAGCAGTCACCAAAACCACTGTTTACTGGGGGCCGGTCTCCTTTGAACTACATTATATAGACTGATTTTGTTCTTTACTCTTAATAACATAAAAGTATTCAGACAATAAAAATAGAATAGGAATAATACAGTGGTTTCCCCCTACATTTTTCCGAGTTGGAGTCTCACTCTCAGGATGGAGTGCACGGACACGGCCTCAACCTTCTTGACTCAGGCGATCCTTCTACCTCAGTCTCCCAAGTTGTTGGAATTACAGGTGTGTGCCACCATGCCAGGCTAATTTTTTGATTTCTTGTAGAGATGAGGTCTTGCTAAGCTGCCCGGGCTGGTCTCGAATCCCTGGGCTCAGGCAAATCCTCTCACCTCTGTCTCCCAAAGTGCTGGGATGACAGGTGTGAGCCACTGCGCCCAGCCTCCAAAAATTTAAAAATAGAACTACCATGTGATCCAGCAATCCCACTATTGGGTATACAGAAGCCCCCCTCATCCATGGTTTTGCTTTCCATGGTTTCAGTTACCCGCAGTCAACCTCAGTTCGAAAATATTAAATGGAAAATTCCAGAAAGAACCATGCATAAGTTTTCAATTGCTCATGCCATTCTGAGTGGCGTGATGAAATCTCACATCATCCTTGCTGTCCTGCTCTGGCCCGCTCAGGACGTGAATACTCCTTCTGTCCAGCGGGTCCACGCTGTTTATGCTCTCTGCCTGCATGCCACTTAGTGGCCGTGTCAGTGATCAGATCTACTGTCGTAGGATCGCAGTGCTTGTGTTCAAGCTGTCCTTATTTTCCTCAGTAATGGCCCCCAAGTGCAAGAGATGAGTAGTGACATTGGTACAATCGTTCTATTTGATTATGAGTTATTGTTGTTAATCTCTCACTGAACCTAATATATAAATGAAACTTTATCTCAGACATGTATAGAACAAAAGATTGTATATATGGGGGTTCGGTACAATCCAAGATTTCAGGCAGACCCCACAGGGGGTCTTGGAATGTATCCCAAGGAATGTAGAAGAGGGACGATTGTATATCCGAAATCATTGAAAGCAGGATCTCAAACTGATATTGGCACAGCCAAGTTCATAGCATCATTAGTTACAACAGACCAAAGGTAGAAGCAACCCAAGAGTCTGACAGGTGAATGAATAAACAAAAAGAGGATAACAAAATGAACACATACCCTGGAATATTATTCAGCTGTAAGCAAAGAAGGAAATTCTGACACATACTAAGACATAAACGAGTCTGGAAGACATTGTGGTAAGTAAAATAAACCAGTCACAAAAGGACAAACACTATATGAATCCACTTATGTGAAGAATTTTAAGTCGACAAATTCATAGGATCAGAAAGTAGGATAGTCACCAGGGACTGGTGGAGGGAGGAATGAGGAACTGTCATCTAATGGGCACAGAGTTTCAGTTTTGCAAAACGAAAACGTTCTGGAGAGCTATGATACAATAAGTGAATACACGACACACTACTAACTTAAAAATACACTTAAAATACACATATTGTTATGTGTTTTCTACCACAACTAAAACTTTTTGGCCAGGTAGGGTGCCCCACATCTGTAATCTCAGCACTTTGGGAGGCCAAGGAGAGTATTGCTTGAGCCCAGGAGTTGGAGACCACCCCGGGCAACATACAAGCAAAAATTTAAAAAAATTAGCCAGGTGTGGTGGTGCACGCCTGTAGTTCTAGCTACTCGGGAAGCTGAGGTGGGAGGGTCGCTTGAACCCACGAGTGCAAGGTTGCAGTAAGCTATGATTGTGTCGCTGCACCCCAGCCTGGGCGACAGAGGGAGATCCCTCTCTAAAACCTTTTAAAATTTTAAAAATAAGAAAATGAAGCAAGAGTTTCATTGATGACCACTTTCCAATCTCATTGACCTCCCCAGACATAACATCTGCTTATCAACTTGGAGCCTACCCTTACCGATGCTTTAAAATGTGCAAACACCAGCAAGCAGGCTTGCAGGACAGAAGAAAGAAACAACAGCCAAGTCGTACACCGGGTCTCTGTTTCACACACCGGGCGCAGTACTGAGGTCTCCACTAGGCGGGTCTCACATGACAGGGAGGCCTGGTGCGCACTCTTCAGGGTTGTCCAAAACTTAAAGTTTGCATTCAGAAGTGCAAAAAACACATTTCATCCTACTTGTGGAAAATGGGAAAAGTCAACTGCCCTTCCAGACCTCCTCCTGCATTTATAGTAGACGCAAGGGCTGAAACTTATGGAAACGGAGAAGTCATTTTTCAACATCGTTGTGCAGTTTTCCCAATGCTAATGACTGCATAATGGTCTACTTGACCAATCCATGATAGATGGACATTAGGTTATTTTCACTTTCCACCATTTAAAAGAATACTGTGATGAATGTCCTTGCATACACATCTTTGTGGTTTCCTCTGACTACAGCTTATGGTGGAAACAGCAAACATGGGCTATCGAACTAAAGGAACCAAACATTACTGTAAGGCTGTGACAAACATAATAAGGCAAACCAAACATTGTTAGGAGACATGAGGTCAGCTTCCCCCAAATTTTGTGCCAATTTATTTTCCAGTACTTTCACCCCAGCTCTGTGTTTCCATGCCATGGACAAGAACTGTTTTTTAAAGTCCTTTCTAACCTGATAAAAGATAAATGGTATGTCAAGGTTTGAGTCTGAATTCCTTTGAAATCTAGTGAGAATAAATAGATTTTCTACTTGTATACCTAATCCTGATTTGTACCCCACATCTTTAAAATAAAATATGTATTAAAAAATGAATTTTCTATGCTATAAAAAGTGCATACATACACTTTCTGGGGTTATCAGATATAAGTGATTTTTTGTGGAATTTTCCCTTTAACACACTATATTGCATAGCATTGCATGTATTTTTTTAGCAATATTTTTATCATTCGACAGTATATGTCTTAGATAGATTTCAATGCTGGTACGTACTGATCTAGCTTTCTAAAGACGTAGTACAGTGAGCCATAGGATAAAAGTATAATAAATCATGTAACCAGTCTGCTTGTAATGGACACTTAAGTTGGTTTTCAGTTTTTGACTATTACCATCGCTATCACTTTGAGCTTATTGTGCAAACATTTCTCTACATTAGAAAACTAGAAGTAGATTTTCGGATCATCTGGTGTGTGTACCAGATGTAAATTACAGTTAACATTTTAATTTATACTGCCATGTTTTGCTCCAAAAGAGCGGAACCACCTGGAACTCAGGAAAATACTATTTCTCTACTTTCTCATCCACATTTGCTAATATCAGCCTCTTTGATTTTTGCCAGACCGATGGTTGGAAATAATGTCTCATTTCCACTTTAATTTGCATTTCCTTGATTGCTATTGAAATGGAGGTTCTTTTCACTTAATTGCCGGTCACTCGTGTGTTTTCCTTTGAATTATCTTTCACATTCTCTGTTTCCTTTTCTTTTGCATTTTCTCTGATTTGCAGGAATCACTTATCTATTCTGTATATTTATCCCTTTCCTCTTACTGTGTATGTTACAAGCATCTTTTTGTAATAGATATTTTACAACATCACTTACTGAATTTTTTAAAGTACTGACCCCAAGTGTGACTTTTGTCATTGACTAAATCTCTATCTAGACATAGGCCTGTCTCTGGACACCAAATTGTGTTCTACTGATTTCTTTATTTATTTTTTTCCTGTCACACTTTTAAAATGACTGTAATAACTTATAGTTATGGTTATAAGAGATCCTTCCTGGGTCTTCTATTTCAAAATAGACTTTGCCGGTCTGTCACATATTTTCATTCAAATAAAAATTTTAAAAAATTTAATCTGTGTTATAAGATGTGGGTTGGGAGGGGGATTTGGCTGGGATTGCAGATGATTTATGGGTTAATCTGAGGACAACTGATATTTAAAAAATATTGAGTCATCCAAACTAGGAACATGGTGCAACTCTTCATCTGTTCGAATTTTTTTCTTTTGTAAGTTTTTTATTGTTGTTGTTATCTTCATGAGTGTTATATTTTTCTTGAGTTAGGAATTTTAGAAGTTTTATTGGGCATGTGAATGAAGTTATTCAATTACATTTTCTAACTGGTTTTTGTGAGTATATTGGGAAGCTATTACTTCTCATATGTAGATTGTATACTCATCCACATGGATGGGCTCTTTTGATAAACCCTTGTTAAATAAGTTTTAACTTATTGTCTTGGATTCTATATGCGAATAATCATCTCAGTCTAAATAAAAGATCTTTTTTTTTTCAGCCGGGCTCGGTGGCTCAGCCTGTAATCCCACGCCTTTGGGAGGCTGAGGTGAGTGGATTGCCTGAGCCCACGGGTTCGAGACCCGCCTGGGCAAGCGAGACCTCATCTCTACAATAAATCAAAAACTAGCTGGGCGTGGTAGC
>CAUYQG010251662.1:0-17299 GCA_963574415.1 Tarsius wallacei
CCGTGCTTTGGGAGGCCGAGGTGAGTGAATTGCCTGAGCCCGCGGGTTCGAGACCCACCTGGGCAACTTGGAGAGACCTCATCTCTACAATAAATAAAAAATTAGCCGGGCGTTGTAGCGCTCACCTGTAGTTCCAGCTACTTGGAAGGCTGAGGTGGAAGTATCACCGGAGCCCAGCAGATCGAGGCTGTGGTGGCCGGGAGCAGCCACCGCACTCCAGTCTGGGCGACTCCAACTCAAAAAAAAAATTAAAAAAAATAAAAAGTCCAAGATCAGTTCATATTTCTAATTTATATCAGGTTTCCTTGTTTCATTACAACCCTAAATTCATGCAAATAAAAAAATTATATTTTTTGAGCAAACCAAATTGAAGTTTAACAATGGTGTTTACTATGACTGCTGTTTGTAGGTGTCCTTTATGTCGTTGTTTTACAACGATGCTTGTTTACATAAGGCCTTTGCTTTAGCCAGTATATTTGAAACTGAACTACTGATGTACTTTTGTTCTTTTTGCTAGTAAAACTATTGGGTATTCAGGTCCCAAGGTTGCTGACTTACCTCATATCTCTTCATTGTTTTCTACATTGATCCACTGGTGTGGGATATCCAAGATCTGTTTTCATTCTAGAGAAAAACCCTGGAGACTATGTACATTGATAGGCAGACATTGTCTGCACAATGAATGGAGTAATGAGCTACTGTTGTTTATTCTTTTGTAGTATAATTGGTTGACTCCAGACAATAATTTAGCGTCTGTTGTTATACTGTACAGGAAAATCTCAAAATTGAAAGCAAGCAGACAGGTTAAAGAGGGGAAACCAGGAAATATCATGTTAAGTTCTGATTTAAAGGAGGTGCAAAGAAATAATCATAATGATAACACTAACTGTCATCTGTTGAACACAGTGTTATGCATGGCATGAGGATCAATTCTAGACACTTATTATTAATTGAATGCTAAGTGTCAGCATTTGCTAAGTGTTTAAAAAACATTCTGCATCTTATACAAGGACCTTGTGAGAAAGATTTTATTAGCTCTATTTCTTATATAAGGAAAAAAAATTCATAAAGGTTGTCATTTGCCTAAGTGACAGGATTTGATCCTATGTCATTTAAACCTATTGCATTTAATTAAAGTTTTTTAAACTGTGTTGTTAGAAGTCAAGTTAGTGATTGGCTTTAAGCGGAGATAGTTCACAGGAAGGGGCATGCTTCTGAGATTCTTGGTCAGAGTTCTAATTTTACAGGTATGATCACTTTCTGAAAATTTATTAAATCATATATCTAGGACTTGTGCACTTTTTCATATGTATGTTATCCTTTAATAAAAACGTTAAAACAATTGCAAATGCATGACTTTAAAAAAAGTTTTTAAAAATATAGCACTAATTCAAATTTTGTTAAAAGTTTAAAATATATATTTACATAAAAATATGCATTAAAAATTAATGGAGAGTATTGGGGATGATGAAAAGGTTTTGGAAATGGTGATGGTTATCACACTGGGATTGTACTTAATGCCACTGAATTGTACACCTAAAAATGGTTTAAAGAGTTTTAAAAATTAGTAGATATAAACATTCAAGTGATGCCAATGACTATCTTGATGGTGAATCTACAGATTAATTTTAATGTTTTTCTTTTCAATTAATCTATTTTTACAATGAATTTATATTAATTTTATAATCAGGAAAATTGTTTAAATTTCAAATATATGGTTTTTTAAAAACACCAGTGTTGCTGAGAAAGAGATGATCCCATTAATAGTTTAGAGAATTTATATAACTCTAATCCACAGAGGTTTAAGTCCACAAGCAACTCATAGTTTGCCCTTAAGAGATACATATGTGGAAAGTTAACCTGAACAGTAGATGCTAGAAGGAGTCAGACATCAGAGAAAGGAGAGTCAAGATGTTCAGTTCCTGGTTACTAGTCATGAAGGGCATGAGATTCAGATTCTTTTAGCATTTATTGAACACCTGCTACGTGCCTATAACCCTGCTCAGCACTTTCATGTGCATTATTTTTGTTAGTGTCTTAGTCTATTCCTTTCCTTACCAAATGCATGTTAAACATCTACTATGTGCTCTGTACTATACTTATAATAAGATGTAAGACATGCTCCCATGCCCTATAGAGCTTACAGGTTAGTAAGAAAGCCACACCTTAAACAAGTAACTATGGACAGTGTAGTGAATGCTACCATGGCATACTCTAACTGGCATTTAATTTTGATATACATTCTCAGTGTGGTATCTGACACATAATAGACTTCCATTCATTGAGTTGTTAGCGTATGACAGCATTACTTAAATAGTTTAATATTTGGAAATACTCAGCTGAAACTCATTGCTGACTCAGAACACCAGCATTAGAAAAGCTTCTACTCTTGCTATCAGAAAAAAAGTCTGGTTTAACTTCCTATTTTTCTGATTTTTGAACTATATTTCTTATGTCTGCATTTCTGGGTATCAGTTTTTCCATATAAAAAATGAGCATATAGGACTATTTGACCAATGCAACTCCTTTCAGATCTGATATTTTGTGCAGATCTTCTCTTCATTATAACAAAAACAGCCATCACTGAAGTCTATTATATGTCAGATACCACACTGAGAATGTTACACATATTGAAGTAGGTGGTTTATCCAGTACCTCCAGAAGAAAAGTAATCTCAGAGTCATAGGAGAAAGTAGTTTTTGCTATACACTGCAGACATTTTGAATGATTTTTTGAAAATTCCTCAGTATTAGAAACAACCAAATTCTCTTGAATAACACAGAAATTAACTAATTTCATTTTTGTATTCATGTCTGAGTAGACTATGTTTTTCTGTTGTTGGTTATTTTGATTTTTTTTGACAGATAATGCTTTTATATAAGTAAAAAGTCAAAGACATAAAATGGCGTATTCAGAAAATACTCACTAATATCTATACCACTGTTTCCCCACCTTCTACAGATTACCATTTTTGTTTCTTTTTATGCTTTCTTTTTCTTTTTTTTTTTTTGAGTTGGAGTCTTACTCTTTGTTGCCCAGGCTGGAGTCTTTTTATTCCTGTAAGTATGCTGAGTTCCTCCAAAGAACCAAAGAATTTACTGGTTGACTAATCGTGCTTTTCTTTTTCTTTTTCTAACTTATTCGTTTATGCTTTTAGCTTTAATGATTATTTGATTCTCAGCTTTCTTTCTACTTGTTTGATGGGGCGCTTTTCCTAGCTTTTTTAGTTTAATTCTTAATTCACTTATTTTTATTCTTTCACTTTTAATGATAGAAGAATTTTAAGGCTATAAATTTCCTCTGAGACTGCTTTAGATGAATCCCATAGATTCTAACTTGAAGTGTTTCTCAGGATCCTAGGACAAAGAAATATTTTAGTGAATTTTTGCCATAAATTCCAGTGTGGTCAGGGACCCTCTAACCTCCTTCCAGTGGAATGTTACAAATGTGAAGCAATGTTATATTGAAACCTAGATTCAAGCCCACTCTAGCCATGACATCTCCCAGCAGGCTACCCCATCTGTTTGAGTCTGTAACATGAAGTCCATCCATCTGTAGGTTTAGAAATTGATCATTCTGAAACTTAGCCAAACCCTACAGCAAGTTAGTGGCAAAGCTAGAATTAGGCCTGTGGTCTTCTACCTCCAATAAACCTGATATTTGAATTTCTTTCTATTCAATTTTTGAAAACTTTTGTCATGGCAAAATACCTATGCAGAAATCTGCCATCTTTAAGTATACAATTCAGTGACATAAATTATATTCACAATATTGTCCAACCATCACCACCATTTCCAAGATTTTTTTCATCACCCCACATAGGATATTTTCATTCCATTTTGACATAAACATATTATCCAGTATTTTACAAATTCTTCAGTTACTTCTTCTTGAGAAAATATATTTCTGAAGTATATATATTGTTTATGTGTGTTTGTCTTTTGTGGATGTATATTATAGCTTTAATTCATATCCTAGAAAGGAAGCAATTGAGTTTTTAATACCAATTTCCTCGACCACAAATATCTGAGCCCTTCATTTTTTTTAAGTGCCTTTTCAATGTAGTTACCAATCAGTTTAATAATATGTGTCATCAAGGTGGAATTTATTTTAATTAACTACCTATTGGGCTAATATTAAGAAATTGAAAAATACAAGGTTCAAGCTTTAGGCTTGGTTAATAAACGGGGCAGTGACTTTTCAGTTCGTTTGTAGAAAGCAGCAGGTTTTTACTAGTCTCTCCCTCTACTCTCCACAGTCCCATCCATCCCACATTTTTATATCTGCTTTTTGCCCCTCTTAGGCCATCAGACTCTCCTTAGAGCAAGCCCTGCCTCCTGAGCCAAAGGAAGAAAATACTGAGCCCGTGAGCAAACTGCGGATCCGGACCCCCAGTGGCGAGTTCCTGGAGCGGCGTTTCCTGGCCAGCAATAAGCTCCAGATTGTCTTTGATTTTGTAGCTTCCAAAGGATTTCCATGGGATGAGTACAAGTTACTGAGCACCTTTCCTAGGAGAGACGTAAGTTCCCATACCTGCCTAAGGAAGTATGTCTAGATGGGAGATATGTCATCATTAGAGCTGAACAAAGTAGTCCAAGGAAAGTCACCTGGTGTCACAAGGCGCCACTGGAGTCCTTCTTTGTTCTACACTCATTCTTTCCTCAGCTTTTGGAGAAGGTGTGGCTTCCCAGGCCAACATGTGCCCAGTAGCTTATGTAAGACATTAGATACTGGGTCTTCCTTCCTAGCTGTTTCCCCTGTTCCAGCATTCTCATAGGCTTTCTTTAAGTCTCGTCTCTGTATACTTTAGTGTATACTTGAGAATTGTGTGTTTAACAGCTTAACAGTTAGATATCAGGGTCAACAATTACAGATTCACTAAGAATGAGTCATGGTAAACAAAGAGAATTTTGTGATTTGATAGTCTTACTAGCCTGGGAAGTCGGGGAAGGTGATCTATATTCACTGTGTGTTCGTTTTTCAGCACAGTATTGATAGTTCTCACAGTATTCTTGGGCAAAATAGAGAAATGTAGATCTATAGTTAGATAGATTCATTGCTGATTAAATGATTGTGTCCAGAAAATGTTGACTACAGAACCAAGGGGCTCTGTACTTAATCCTTTAATACTTACCATATTTATTGACAATCTAAATGAAGACTTTATCAGATTTATGAAGTATGAAAAATAAGATTCAAGAAAACTTTAAATACTGAAACTATAAAAATGAAGCTGCCAAAGTTTTACAGAAATATATAGAAATAGATTCCTTTAGATTGTGGGTGAATTAAGCTGAATACACATTAATAATGTGTTGTGGCTGCCAGTAAAAAAGCTAGCTGCATTTTAGAGGCATAGTCCCAACAAAAGGTCCTATTCAACTCTGCACTAAGATAAACTACCCCTGAGAGTTTCTAGGCTTCATGCTGTAACAGGAAGCCTGGAAAAACAGGAGCATGACTAGGGCAGGTAAGGGAAGTGGAAATTATGTCGTCTGAGGAGCATTACCTCCACAGAAGGAAAGACCGTGAGAGACTTGATTGTTATCTTCAACTCCTTGAAGACTTGCCTTGTAAAAGAGGGATCTGATTTGTTGAGGCTTCAGGGGCAGAATTGGGACCAATGAGTTAAAATTTATAAGAGCTAAACTTGGCCTAATGTGAGAAAGCATTTTCTAAGGAAGGAATATCTTGTGTTGTGAAGTGTTCATTTCCTATCATTGTAGGTTACCAATCACTACTCTTTTCAGCAGTAGCAGATATAGAGAAGGATTCATCCCTGGTGTTCTTGCTTTATATGGAACGGGACTTGGACTAGCTTGACTCTAAAGTACATAGAAAACCTTCATGTTCCGTGATTCCATTATGATCTAGCTCTAGTAACCTAGCATACCAAAACAAAGAATATGGTTAAGGCTCATCTAAGTCCCTCACATTGGCTGTCAGATTTGCAGGATAGAGACAGAAACCAGTGGTGTATGTTTAGCTTCACTACCCAGCCACAAATCCCCTCAGGATGGGATGAGGATCCCACCACTTACGTCTAAGCCCAGGAGACAAAGTGGACCCCGAGCACTGGCCGTTGGTCCTTCTCTTGCTGGCACCGTCTACTGCTTGAAGCACTTCACCTTTATTTGTATATAAGGCACACAAACATGCACAAGGGAACACATGTGTGCACATGCTCTTGCCACACAGCCCTGTAAGGAATCAACCTAAAATTCTGTCACTGAAGTTTGAACATTTAGAAAAGAACCATTATCAAAGGATTCATGATCAGCTCATTCTCATATTTTATGTTCTGTAAGAAACATCTCACCTTGGAGAACTTAAAAAACGTAGGTACTAAATTTGTCCTTCCCAACCCTTGGTTTTAAGTCATTCTCCTTCTGGGCTTCATCTGTAAGATGAAAGTATTGGAAGAAATAGAGTCTAAGGACCTTCCCGGCTTTTAAAATTAGACTTCATTTTCTTTCAAATTAACTTTTAAGCCTGATTACTGACAGGCATACGGGTAAAGATATCTCAGAAGGAGCTAGTCTTTTGATCAGTATTAAGAACCTTTTCCCACAGGTTAAAAATATGGACTGTGGAAAGTTGCTGTTTAAAGAAGCAGGGGACTGCGACATGAAATGTAGAAAGTCCTTGGACCTGCTGCCTGCCTATATTAAGCCCTACTGGCCAAGTTTTCAGCCCTTTCAGTACAAATCATGTTATATCAGCATGGATTAGCCCTCAATGGCAAGTTAGTCTTAGAGAAAATGTACTCCTGATTTAGCTCTCCATCACTCACCTTTTGTTTTGCACTAATAAAGAAAACTATTCAATCTTCTCTTCTCCCAATGTCCCTTTCTCACCTGACCCCATTTCTACCTTTGTCTCCATCCTAAAACCAATTTAGACCAAGGTTAGCCTAGTTCCCCAGAGAAAAAGTCTAACCAGAGAGATTTTATCCTATAGGAGAAATCAAGAGCCTCCCAATATCCATCACAGATCAATTTTATGATTCCAGTCTAACTGAAATTATCTCCACAAAGTGATTTTTCCAAAATTTTACTGTGATCATTCCCTTGTGCTTAAAAACTCTTTAGTAGCTCTTTACTACCTGAGGATAAATATAGGCTCCTTAGAATGTTTTCAATAACTCTTTACAATCTGGTCCATTCCTACCTTTCCCACCTTATATCTTGCCTCTTATAATTTATTTCTGTGACCCAGAGATAGACAATTTCTCACTATCACTATTCACTAAAGGCACAAGAGACTCTCATGACTCTGGGCTTTTGTATACTCTGATCTCTCTTCCTTGAATATCAACCTTCCCTAATTTTTTAGGCCTTCTTTTTCCAGTTTCATCTTTTAATGCCTAGCTCAAACATCATCCCCTTTGTGAAACTCGCCCTCTTCTCCCAATCTCCCCACCTATATACCATTGCAGCTTGTACATTCCTTTCTCATAGTACTTGTCCAGTTCTATAGTGATTTACAAAGACAGTCCATATCATGTTCGTATCTATCTCCCTGCAGTTCCCAGCACAGTATTAGTAACTGTTGCTGTGTTAGTGACCTCAGGCTCCCCTGGTTCCAGAGTGAACAGAGAGACTGTTCCAAATGAGAACAGATGCCCTGGGCCCACCCAGATTCCAGACTTAAACCCAGAAAGCCCACCGGGGACACTTCAGGCCTCCTAGAGCCAGGGTGGGGTAAGAGTTAATAGCCCTTCATCCTTCTCTGAATTCTCTTTCAAGTCGAATGACTAGTGTTTTTGCAAGGCTATTCTGTAACAGCCATCTGTGTCTGCAAGGATTAGGATCTAATTTGTAAAAGTCATCTTAAATTACAGCCAAACTAAAGACTGTTAAAAGCACATCTTAAGACCTTGTCTCTTTAATAACAAATAATGTAAGACTTAACTCTAGGAGTCTTATTGTGTCTTCAGCCTTTTCTTCACAAAACAGAGACAGATTTCTCACCAGAGGACCTGTTGAACATTCTTCTGCACTCCCGTGCCCCCTCCACCCCACCCCCGCCCACCACCCCAACCAAAACAATACTTCGTGTTAAGATTTCCCAGCTGTTCAACTATTTACTAAACGTCTGCTGGGTGTACTTCACTGAACTGAGCACTATGGGATAACCAAAATAGCAGCAACCAGCCATAGGCCCTCCCCAAAAAAGCTGATTGTTGAGTTGTAGGAACATTGTGTTATTTGTTGGGTTTTGGGGGTTTTTTTCTTTGTTAGTTTTTTTGTATTTGTTTGTTTCCATTTTAATAAGTTACCAAGAGAAGAAGTAGTATTTATTTCCAAAGTTTTGGTCATTAAGCTCTAGCTCTTGGACATGCTAGAGCCATGTGAACATCAATGGCCTTACTTGGACATTGCCCTGAAAATAAGGCTGTTGAGTCCTAAAGGCAGAGTAATGACACTGACCCCCTACTACTCCTACAGTTTTACTCCTAGCTCTGAATCAGAGTAAGGGACTACTGTCAGCCCCCAGTTTGCCTATGGACATACAGTGACCCAGTCACAGTCTTTTCCCAAAAATGCTGATTATCACTCATGCCACTTGGTATGAGGTTGTCAGTATGCCCCAACTTTCCTCTTCTGTGCCACTTTTTTTTTAAGAGTTGTGGGGTACATGTGAGAATTTGCTGCATAAGTAAATTGTGTGAAGGCAAGATTTGGACTTCTAGTGAGCTCCCTCTCTCCCTGGTAGTGGACATGGTACCCAATGGATTGCTGTGTACCCCTTATCCCCCCTGCCTCCCATCATCAGTTGATCCTGCCTTTGTGCTCACATGTCCAATGTTTAGTGCCCATAGTGAGAATATGTAATATTCTGTTGTTTCTGTGATAGTTCACTTAGAATGATGGTCTCCAACTGCATCCATGTTGCTATAAAGGACATGATTTTGTTCTTCTTTGTGGCTGCGTAGAGTTCCATCATGTATATATACCACATTTTGTTTATCAGTCCACTTTTGATGGGCATCTGTGTTGGTTCCATGTTTTTGTTATTGTGAATAGTGCTGTAGTAAACATATGCATACAGATGTCTTTTTGGTAGAGCGATTTATGTTCCTCTTGATATATTCCCAGAAGTGGGATTGCTGGATCATATGGTAGCTCAATTTTTAGTTCTTTGAGAAATCGCCACACTGCTTTCCACAAAGGTCAAACTAACTTATATTCCCACCAAGAGTGTAGAAGTGTTCCCTTTACTCTACAGTCTTGCCATCATCTGTTGTTTTTTAACTTTTTAACAATAGCCATCCTGACCTGTGTGAGGTGGTATCTAATTGTAGTTTTGATTTGCATATCTCTGACGATTAGTGAGGATGAGCATTTTTTTTCATAAATTTATTGGCTGCTTGAATGTCTTCCTTTGAGACGTGTCTGTTCATGTCCTGTGCCCAATTTTTTTTTTTTTTTTTTTTTGAGTTGGAGTCTCACTCTATCGCCCAGGCTAGAATGCAGTGGCACACTCACAGCCACCCCAGCGTCTACCTGCTGGACTCTGGTGATCTTTCCCGCCTCAGCCTTCCAAGTAGCCAGAACTACAGGTACGCTACCACGCCTGGCTCATTTTTTTTTTTTTTAATTGTAGAGACAAGGTCTCACCATGTTGCCCAGGCTGGTCTTGAACCCGCGGGTTTAGGCATTCTTCTCATCTCGGCCTCCCAAAGTGCTGAGATTACAGGCTTGAGCCATTGCACCCGGCTTTGCCCATTTTCTTAATGGTTTTATGTTTTTTTCCCTGTCAATTCATTTGAGTTTTTTGTAGATCCTGATGTTAGGTCTTTGTCAGGTAAAATATTTTTTCTTATTCTGTTGGTTGTCTCTTTACTTTCTTGATGGTTTCTTTTGCTGTACAGAAAGTTTTTAGCTTGGTAAGGTCCCACCTGTCAATTTTAGATTTTGCTACATCTGTTTTTAAGGACTTGGTCATCAATTTCTTTGCCACTTCTTTATCTTCCTTTTCCCCTCCTCCTTCCTTTCCCACCTCTCCCTTTCTTCATTCCAATCCTATTTTACCCTTTTAATCTTCTCTCCTTTCAATCTTCTCTTCCCTTCTTTTTATTTCTTTATCCCACAACTATGATCCTTTCCGCTTCCTTTGTTTTCCTTTTTTTGTCTATTCGTATTCACGTCACTCAGGGAAGCTCCACCTAAAGTGAAAAGTAAGATCTTTCAATGTATAAAATGACTAGAAAGCACTAGGAAAGGATGATGAGGAATGGCAGGTGAGCTCCAGGGACTGGTGGCCCATGTACCTTGTCACTGATAGAGTCACAGAGCCATCAAGAACATGTCTTCCTCCACATCTGTAAATGTGAATCCTCAAAACAGACAAACATGCTTTTGGGATAAACTGTATTCTTACATTTTATATTCTAAAATAAGGTAATGAGAGAATTTATATATTTCCCCAAGCTTTCTACTTTTTTTTCCCCTTTTAGCTATAACTCATAACTTTTTGTTTGTTTGTTTTATCTTTTAAGACTTAAAGGAACAGGAGAATGAGTATAAACATACTCCAGCAAGGTTTTCCCCAAAGTAGGCCTTCAGTAAGGGTTTGTTTAAATATACTGGGGGAAAAAACCTTTCAAATTTAGTATATACAAATTCCTTCCTCTGTCACCTGTTCACTTTTATTATTTTAAGCACCGAGCTAAACACTAGAAACACAGTGTGAAAAACAATGCCATAGCTCCACCCTTGTAGAATGTATTAGTCTGTATCCAGAAGCTACTGCTAATTGAAGTTTGGTTTCATCAATAACGCAAGGATAGCCTATTAGCCACCCTAAGGAAATATTAACAGTTTAATTTACATTTTATTCATGTATTTGTTCTTCCATATAGCAAAACATTTGCTGAACAAGCACTCTGTGCCAGCCTCCATACCAGACATTGGTGATGCAAAAATAAAAGAAATTGCTACTGTTCTTGAAGAGTTTACATTCTAGTAAAAACATCTAAAGCAAATCACATTACAAATTCTACTTGTTAATGGATAAGTAATTTCAGCCTGCAATGATAAGGAAAAGCATAACAAAGGAAGTTAATTTGAACTGAGCCTTGCACAGAGAGATGTTTGGTGAGTGGAAACAGAATAGCATGGTTAGAAGTAAAAGTTTCAGTGATAGTAAGACTTGTATCTAATACTTGACCCTGCTGAACTTTTATTTCTTCATCCTCGTAAGAGAACTGATAATATCTGAGAGAGTTGTGGTAAGAGTTAGATAAATGAATGTAAACTACTATGTTTGTAGCATGTAAAACAGTATCTGCTATAATTATCCTAAGTAGAGAGAAGCAGAAGAGGTGGGAAAGGCTAACGTCTAAAGAAAGCCTGGCAGCAATGAATGTTTCTCTAGAACAGTGATAGATATTTGCATTAAAATATCCAAATGCTGTAACCAAACTTAAGGATATATCATTGGAATGTTAATATCTCATATTTGAAAAGGATCTCAAAGGTATCAAGGCCACCTCTGTCATTTTACTGATTGGAGAATCAAAGCATAGTAATAGCAGAGCTGATATTAACACCCAAGTTTCCTTATGGCCATTGCTTTTTAAGATTGTTGAGTCCTTTTAAAAATCTGTTAATAGAGTTCCACTTTAAAATTAGAGTCATAAAACAATAAACTAGAACTAGAAAGTCAACATCAGAGGCCACCTAGTAATGTAATAAATTGCAGCTCCAAGCACCAGTATTTTAAAATATTTTGTACTTCCACTACCTTCATATGTTATTACCTCTGATATTGCTGTGAGACTGTTTTTCAGTTCATATTAGATGAAGTTTTATTTTTTTAAAAAAACAGAGCCAGCAGGAAAAACTTGAATGCCACTGAATTACCTATATCTTAAAAGCTTTGTTCTCAAAATAAATCAAGATGAAGCATCTAACTGGTGAAATACAAGTTAAAGTTACTACTGCTGAGCATAGATACTGCTGTATCTAGTTATTTGAGATTTTCCAATGTCTCTAGGTGATCAAGATTCACACAACGAGAACTGTAATTATAGAATGAAACACAACTAATGTCTAAATGATCACAATGTCAGTTTTGCCTTTGAACACCTCTCAAATCTGTTCTTTTCTTCTCTTTTCCTCCATAACACTGCTCAAGTTATCATAGACCAGATTGAACCTGTGGCTTTCTAATTTATCTTCCTGCCTCCAGTCTTGCCTATCCTACCTTCCTCCCAATCATCCTCTTTGCTGTATCTTGAGTTACTTTTCTGAGATCGATTTGATGGTTATCTTTCTCTTTTTAAAACTTTTAGTGATTCTAATGGCCTACAGGAAAAAGTCCAAACTCCTTACCAAGGCATACAAATTCCTTCACAATTTCATACCATCATCCTTTCCTACTTAGTTCTTCTCACTTCTTCCCTTACTTCTCACCAAGTGCATCACACCATTAAACCACAATAAACTTCTTGACTGAAAGCAGCCAAGATGTGTCACTGAGCTACAAAATACATTCACAAAGTCACCTGACTCCTCTCTTTGTCAGCTTTGGAGGTAGCAAAACAGGTGTGGTATTCGTACCATTCAGCAGATGGGAAGCATGAGGTTTTGAGGTGAAATTACTTGCTTGAGAGCATGTATTCAATTAATGGCCACTGAGGACCACAGCCCAGGCCTCCTCAATTGCTTTTTTTATAAAAGTTATATTGTAAAGAAAATGCTCCTGGGATTATTTTGACAGGACACTTAAGTTTATAGGTCAAAGTCATTTGGTAAACTGTTGACATAATATTTACAACATTAAAAAGTAAATAGCAAAGGGTTTAAAAGATAATATAGCTGCTTCTTAAATCGGTCTATATGTGAAACTCTAATCTGGCATAACAACAGTTTCATTAAAAGGAAAAATACTCTTTCTAGAAAGGGTGGTTTATATTTCTTCAGGTTATTCATTTTATTTTAAAAATGTATTATTTTCTAAATTGTCAATTTTAATTTTTTAAAAATTTTCAAATAGTTATATGTCATTATGGAGTACAATGTGATGTTTCAATATATGTATCATGATAAATTAAGCTAGTTAACATTTCTGTCACCTCACCTACATATTTTTTTGTGGTGAGAACATTTAAAATCTACCCTTTTAGCAACTTTGAAATATATTATTATTAACTATGGTCATCATGCTATGCAATATCTATCTCAAAGACTTATTCCTCCTGTCTCACTGGAAGTTTGTACTCTTTGGGCCAACTCTCCCCCTTCCTGTGTGCTAATGACGATGCTGTCCTTACACACTGAATCAAACTGTTTGGTGAATCTGTATTATTAGAATGATTGAAGAGATGAAAAAGAGAGAACACAGTGATACACAGGAAAGAACATTGGCCTGAAAATCTGAAGACTGTTTAGTAGCTGTGCAACCATGAACAAGGCATGCCCCCTCTCCAAATCTCAGTTTTCTTCTCTATAAAATAGGAACAATAAATTCTCCCGCAACCATAGCATTGCTCAAATGAGGAAATATGTATGAAAGGGCTGTGTAAACTGTGAAGTATGTTCACGTAGGAAAAGTGATGATGATCATGATAATTATCCTACAGCCAAATGTTTAGGATAAATATTTTTAAAATAATATTATGTATTAAGGACTTACTATACTAGGCATTATTCTAAGTGCCCTATTTGCATTATCTCATTTAATCCTAAAAACTACTCTAAAGATAAATACTCATTCTATCCACCCTTTGAGATGTGAAAATTGAGACACAAAAGAGGTTGACTTGCCTAATGTCATAGTAAGTATCAGAAACAGATACAAACCTAGGTGTATGACTCTAGAGCCCTATGCCGTCTTAATCTCTATGCCATCATGCCTCCTGAGCCAGATAAGGAATAAATTAATGAGGTAGATTATCATCTAGAAAAAAATGAAGCTCAGTGTTACATATTTGGAACGATTGTGTCATCTCTGATTTCTTCATTTAACCTTGTAATCCCCATTTCTGAGTCACAGTCAGATGTAGGTAAAATATACTTTTAGTTGTATTTCACACCCTATCTATCCAACAAACATTTATTTTGCCATGTACTCTGCTTAGTGCTAAGGAATAAGGCATGGTTCCACTTTAAGAAGATCTTGAACCTCTCATACAAATAATCCTCATAGTGGTGTCCTTGCTATTTGTGCAACATCATGAAACATGTTCCCACTCCAGGGCCTTGCACTTGAACTTTCTTCTACTGAAATAGTCTTCCTCTAGATGTCATTATTACCAGTGCTCTCACTTCCTTCAGGTCTCTACAAATCAAGGCCTTTTCTGCCCAACCCATATAAAATAACAGTCTCCTTTCCCTCCCCTCTCTGCCTCTTACCCTGTTCTCTTTTTCTCCATTGGCCTGATCCCCATATGACATAATAGGTATTTAGTTTATTGTCTCCCTGCTACTAGAATGAAAGCTCTTTGAGGGCAGGAACTTTATTTTTTCATTATTACATTCCTAGCACCTAGAACAGTACCTGGAATCTAGTCGAGGTCAGTAAATATCTGTTGAATGAAGAATGAGTGACACATTAAAAAACAGCCTATGAAGTAATAATAATGCTGTCTACCATTTATTGAATTCCCATTATATGTCAGGCAACTATGCTAGGCATTTTACAGACATCATCTAATTGAATTTTTACAACAACCCCATGAGATTGGTATTATCCTTACTTTACAGTTAAGAAATTAAAAGCTCAAAGAAGCAGATTTCAAACCTATAAAATCTTTTATACCAGGCAAATATTATCCCCATTTTACAGATACAGAAACTGAAACTGCAAGTGTTGTAACCAAGACCACATAACCAGGAAGTGGCAGAGTTGGAAATTAAATATGAAGATGCTGATTCTTTCTGCTATATCTCATTGGCAGCCTGGAAAGATGAATTAACATGGAGAAAAACTAAAACCAGGGTGTTGCAGTTTTTAAAACAAGATTATAAAATTGCTGCCAGGCAGGGGAAGAGTGGAGAGCAGGTTGTATATAAAGGTTACCAATGCCTGGACTAAGTGTTCTGATGGTGGCTCCCTAGATTCTCCTGTCCTCTACACTTGGAGTCTGATAGGTCTTAGTTCTAGTAGTGGTACTTCCACCTGTTTGCTGAGTTACTCTGAGTATATCATTTCTCTTCTGTATTTCAGTTACTTCATTTTTCAAGTGAGGATAATGTCGTATGTCCTCACAGATAAGTTGTAGTGATAAGATCAAAGATGTTAATGAAAACACTTGGTAAATGACAGAGGGCCATGCCATTTGAGTTGATAATATTGAGTTTCTTTGATCCATCTCCCACAAGTCATTGCTTTTGAACTGTCTCTAGCCTTTTAAAAAATAAGTTTTTAGACACATTCCTCGTTTTTATGTGAGAGTGACCTGTACTTCGCATTACAATAGACCCTTTCTTGGAAGAAAGTCCACTGTTTGTTGTGGTCCCCTTAGAACTGGGAAAATGTGTTCTGAACCTTGACAATTATGACAGAGAAACAGCATTATGATATAAAGAACCAGTTATCAGGGGGCCTTGGACAAGTCACACAACCTCTCTAAACTGAGTCTTTCACCTGTAAAAGGCAGATAGTAATAACCACCTATGAGCTGTTTATAAGATAGAGGTAATGTGACGGCACAGACAATAACACATGGTAGGTACTCAGGACATGTAAGGCTTTACGATGTATAAACCTTGTGCTAGGAAGGAATAGCACAGCTCGCTAAGTGGACCTGCCCCTGGGCAGGATGCTGTGTGTGTGTGATTCCCATTTTCCCTACTTTCCTTTAAGGAAGCATATAATAGTAATTTTCATAAAGCAAAATTCTCTTAGCTGGGGTTTCATGGAAATGTGACCAAACAACAGAGAGGTTTACAGTGAAATATGTTTGTATAATTTTCTGCTTAGTTTTAAGATAAGTTGGATCTGAGCCTTCCAAGAAGGGGTAGATCTCTGATGTGAAAGTTTTGTTTGAAATTTTTGTGGCTCATTTAGTGACCTCTTTGGTTCTTACAATTTTTTCCAGCATTCAATCAGACAAAGGAATTAACAATTATTAGTGTCCTGCTCTGTGCCAGATCCTGTACAGACACTTCAGAAAGTATATTCTTATTTATTCTTTATACAAATCCTAAAGCATAGACATAGCTCCATTTTATAGGTAAGACAACTGGGGCTAAGAGATGTTAAGTAATGTTTCCAGTGTCACATACAAAGTAACTGACATAATTGGGATTCTAACCTCCAAAGCCTATGCTTTTTATCCCAAACAGAAAACATTTTCATATAATGTGTTGGAGGTCCCTAAGACCACCTCCAGGTTCAGTGATATCCTAGGAATACTCACAGGACTCAGCATATAATCATATTCATGGCTATGAGTTATTACAGCAAAAGGGTGCAAAGCAAAACAGCAAAGAGAAAAGGTACATGGGAAAAGCAAGGTCCAGGAGAAACCAGTTGCCACCTCCAAGGGTCCTCTCCCAGTGGAGTCGTGGAGGACGTGCTGAATTCCCCCAGCAATGATTTGAGACCATGTATGTGAAATGTGGCCAACCAGGGAAGCTACAGGGACTCTGTACCCAGGGTTTTTATGGGGGGTTGGCCATGTAGGTACTCTGCTGGGCACATAGCAAAATACCAGATACCCCGAAGAAAGCAAGTGTTCGGCACAAGCTATATGGTTTGCACAAATAGTTTAGACATAATGAGCCACTCTTATCAGTTCTGGGAATGATGGAAACCCTCCTCAAATCCAAGTTCCCAGACATCAACCAAGGGCCAACCTTGTAAGCAACCCTTTCAAAGACTAGCTCTGTCAGCCCTTCTCTGCACATACAATTTTATTTTTCAAACTATCCGTGTTTCAAATTCACTTCTGGGGTTTACTACTAGGTATGCAGGGGCAACTCTTAAACAGGAACTTTTAAGCATTTGCCTTTGCCTCCCACCTCCACTTGGAACATCACAGTACTGACACAAAGCATATAAAAGTAGTCTCAGAAGAAAACTAATAAGCACCAATTAACCCTGTATTTTCTAAGAAGATTTTCTTTTTTTTGAGTTGGAGTCTCACTCTGTCGCCCAGACTGGAGTACAGTGGCTGCTCCGGCCACCACAGCCTCGACCTGCTGGGCTCCGGCGATCCTTCCGCCTCAGCCTTCCAAGTAGCTGGAACTACAGGCACGTGCTACCACGCCCGGCTAATTTTTTGATTTATTGTAGAGATGAGGTCTCGCCAAGTTGCCCAGGTGGTTCTCAAACCCGCGGGCTC
>CAUYQG010251675.1:0-21978 GCA_963574415.1 Tarsius wallacei
GCGCGCTACCACGCCTGGCTAATTTTTTGATTTATTGTAGAGATGAGGTCTCGCTTGCCCAGGCGGGTCTCGAACCCGTGGGCTCAGGCAATCCACTCACCTCAGCCTCCCAAAGGCGCGGGATTACAGGCTGAGCCACCGAGCCCGGCTCTTTTAAAATATTTAATTGGCTAACTCTATGTATTCCAGATGTACAACATGATGATTTAATGTAAATCTACATTGTACACAGACCACCACAGTCATATCAACAAACACATCTGTCACCACCCTGGCTAACCTTTTGGAAACGACTTTGTTCTAACTGAATTTTACATCCTTTTTCATGGCTCTTTCTGTTTCTTACTTAAATCAGAGGAGATGGGCCCAGTGCTGAGTTGAAGAAGGGGGTGGTGGTCGAGAGTCCTGGCCTGGTCCTCTGCACGCTGCAGGGGTACTGGGAGGCCCCGGCAGGCGCCATCCGCATGGACCTGCAGCATGGAGTGCTCCTGTCAACCGCATTGGGAGAAAGGCTGAGAGAGATGAGAACGAAAGGACGGCAGCAAGGTTGAGAGTCCTGCTCGTGGAACATGTGGCTGACGAGGGGCCCAAGGAAGCATCTAGAAGTTGGAGACGTGGAAGAACCGAACCAAGGCCGAGACGATGAACTGAATCCCCCAGCTCCCTCCTCCTCTGGGCCCGCTCTACCCATGACATTTGGATACCGGCCAATTTCACAGTCCGTTTCCCAAGTCCCTTTCAGCTCCCATGGCCAGGCTGCTCTTTCCCACTCCTTCCAAGGAGCCTTCAAACAGCGTGCATTGCTGTTCTGCTGCCGGGCCTGACAGCATGAAGACGAGTGGCAGAGTGAGTGACAGGACTCCCCACGGCAGGCTGCAAGTGTCCAGGCAGCACCCTGGCAAGTCCTCGGTGTCAAGGGCCAGTCTTCCTCCAGCTGTCCCACCAGCCCTCAAGGACAAAGGCGCCAAGATTGTCCCACCCCAAACCCAGGGACCAGGGGAGGAGAAGTGGGTCTGCAGGTGGTTACAGTCATGGAGTGGGGCTGCAGAGAGGGAGGTGCAGGAGGCCGCAGAAGTTGGAAAGGGGGCTCTTAGCCCTGGCCAGGGATCAGGAGGGCTTCCTGGGTGAGAGGGCCCTTTTCTCATCCACCCAGCAGAGAACTGCGGCTGTCATGTGCCTGACTCAACTCCAGGTACAGGAATGAGCAACGAAACTCCTGCACGGGGGAGGAGGTCCACACGCAGATAGACAGTAAGCAGGCGAATGGTGTAACTGGTGGATGGTGGTGTTTCAAAGAACACAGCAGACATGGAGCAGAGTGAGACAGAGAAGGAGAACGACTTCAGAGGGACGGGCCGTGGAGGGTCACGTCAGGGCCCTAGATAGCAGGATGAGGGAGGAAGAGTGCTCGAGGTGGAGGCCTGTGTGAAGGCCCCAAGCGGCACGAGCCTGGCCTCGCCAAATGCAGAAGGCCAGTGTGGCTGGAGTGAAGTCACATGCCACTGACCAGAGGCAGCGTGGACACACAGGCAATGAGTCTAGAGGCACAAGCAGGGCCCATTCCCAGGGTCCTGGGATGGAGTTGGGCTTTATCCACAGTACACTGGGCAGCCTTGGGAAGGTCTGAAGGATGCCAGCGGGTGTGCTCCAACCTAGAGCTGTAAACGGAAACTCTGGTCAAATGGAGTGTTGAACACATCGAGTGTGAGCAGCTATCTTTTGTGAATAAACTTTTTTATTTTGGGATAATTTTAGATTTACAAAAAAGTGACAAAACTAGTACACAGATTTCCCACAACCCTCACTCAATCTCTACCACTGTTAGTATCTGCATAGGACGTTCATCACAACGAAAGCATTGATGTTGGGAGACTGTCATTCACTAAAAGATAAACTCTATTTGGATTGTGCCCTTTTATCTACTGACATCCTTTTTCTGTTCCAGGATCCAATTCAGGGTGGCACCTTGTGTTTCAACCCATCACCTTCCGAAGAGTCTTTCTGTATTTGAGGACACGCCCAGGGTCAGCTAGAATCCACACCTCCTGCTTTTGACTAAAAGTCCTGAAAGAAAAGAGGGCAGAGTGGACTCAGGAAGAATGTTTCTGTAAACGAGGCAAGAGATACGGGGGCCTACTCAGAAGAATAAGGTGGGGAGTCAATTTAGTCAACAGAGTCACATCAATTACTATCACCTCATAAAATAAAGGTAACTTCAGCTAGGTGCAGTGGCTCAAGCCTGTCATCCCAGCACTTTGGGAGGCAGAGGCGAGAGGATTGCCTGAGCTCAGGGGTTCAAGACCAGCCTGGGCAACTTGGTGGGACCTCATCTCTACAATAAATTTAAAAATTAGCCAAGCATGGTAGCATGCGCCTGTGGTTCCAGCTACTTGGAAGGCTGAGGTGGAAGGATCGCCTGAGCCCAGCAGGTCGAGGCTGCAGTGGCCGGGAGCGTGTCATTGCACTCCAGCCTGGGCAACAGAGTGAGACTATGACATACACACACACACACACACAGTTAACTTCAATATCCCCAAAATTAAAAGAACGTGTCTTAGAATATTCTGACATTCTTTTATGTCAAATTAATTTAGCTTTATGAAAAACTTAATACACTGCCCTAAATTTCCTCATTTTGTCTGAGAAGAATGAAATTTTATATGGACTTATATTGGTCCAGCCCACAGAACCTTATTAGAGGACAATGATCTCAAAAAAAGCTGTGGATTCACAGAATTACCATCACTCAATCAGCACACATATACTGAGCACCTTCTATATGTCAGGCACTGTGAAACACACTCAAGAGAGATGTGTTTCCTGCCCTCGTAGAGCTCACAGACTATGTGGCCATCAGAGATGTTCCAGTTTTAGAAGCATGTTATGGACCAAGGAAGATTGAATAACTGATTGCAGAGGAGATTTGTTGCAAAGCCGATGGAGCTGGTGACTAAAGGCATCTTGACAACTGGGGAATGATGCCCACAAGATCCTACAAGGTCTGACAATTAAGTTCGTGAGCTCATCCTAGAAAAAGTGCTACATACCTCATTGCTGAATATCACTACAGTCGCCTTCAAAGTACTCCCCTTGGGAAGCTATGCACCAACTCAAGCAACCACCAGAGCTGTTGTTGTATTACCCTTGATGTCCTGAATGTCATCAAATGTCATCAAATGATGTCCTGAATGTCATCAAAATGTCTTCCTTTCAATATTTCCTTTATCTTCAGGTAAAGGAAAAAGTCACTGGGGGCCAGATCAGGTGAGTAGGGAGGGTGTTCCAATACAGTTATTTGTTTACTGGCTGAAAACCCCCTCACAGACAGTGCTGTGTGAGCTGGTGCATTGTTGTGATGCAAGAGCTCCTTTGAGACCATTTTTGCACACACCTTTCTCATGCCAAGATTTTCAGTTAAGATTTTTCTGTTTCTCTATCGATGTTTATTTGGTCTGCTATGCTTCTCACAGACAGCTGACACACAATTGGATGAATTTTTGCAAAGTTTTCATCAGTTCTGCTTGTAACTGGTCTCCTGACCACCCTTCACCAGTGATGCTTTCTCTCCCCTCAGAAAAAATGTTTACTCCATTTGTCCACTACTGTTTTCCTCATGGCATTTTCCCCATAAACTTGGACTAACATGTCCCTGATTTCACTTCCACTCTTGCCAAGTCTAACAAGAAATTGCCCTAATTTAAGCTCCAACATTCTCACGACGGCACAAAAAACATGCAACAATAATGAACACCACTCAGCAAGACACCGCCACACATGGACATGAACACAACTGTGAGACACTGATATACCAAGGCTATCAAAACTTACCAGGTAGTTTGTACAGTACTGCCAATGTAAGCACATAGTGGCAAGTTCGTGAACTTAATGGTAGACCTTGTTTTCTCCTACCTAGGATGGGATAAGCAGCCACTCCTCTTCTTGGGGGAAGAAACTTCCTGTTAAAGTTGGAGCCTCCAGGATAATTTAATCATGGGAAACCAAGCTTGGGTGGGGGCCACTTCATTGATATCTGCACCTAAACAAGCAGGTGTCTTTATAACTTCCTAACTTCCTTCCTTCCTTCCTTCCTTCCCTCCTTCCTTCCTTTCTTCTTTCTTTCTTTCGTTTTTAGAGGCAGTATCTTGCTCTGTCACCCAGGCAAGAGTGCAGTGATATGATCTTGACTAACTGCAGCCTTGAACTCCTGGGCTCAAGAAATCCTCCCACTTCAGCCTCCCAAGCAGCTGCGACTACAGGCACACACCACCACACTCAGCTAATTTTAAAAAACATTTTGTAGAAACAGGGTCTTACTATGTTTCTCAGGCTGGTCTGGAACTCCTAGCCTCAAGCAATCCCCCTACCTCAGCCTCCCAAAGTGCTGGGATTACAGACGTGTGTCTAGAAAGTCTGTAACTTTTTTTGCTTTTCCATATGTCTTCCCTACCTTTTCCTGACCATTTCAGTTTGTCTAAATGGGAATCCTCAGGCTGGGCGCGGGGGCTCCAGCCTGTAATCCCAGCACTTTGGGAGACTGAGGTGAGAGGATTGCCTGAGCCCAGGGTTTCAAGACCAGCCTGGGCAACTTGGCAAGACCTTGTTTCTACAATAAATCAAAATTAGCTGGGTGTAGTAGCGTACACCTGTAGTTCCAGCTACGTGGAAAGCTGAGGCGGAAGGATCACCTGAGCCCAGCAGGTTGAGGCTGCGGTGTCTGTGAGCATGCCACTGCACTCCAGCCTGGGCGACAGAGTGAGACTCTGACTCAAAATAAATAAATGGGGACCCTCTGGTAGGATATCTTAGCACAAATGATAAAAATCTTGATCCTCATAAAGAAGATTTAAAACCATCAGCTGTGACTGAGTTTCTAGAATAAGCACTGCAGACAAGGACGAGCAGCTCCTTCCTCCCATCCTCACCAGCAGAGTGGTCGAGAGCGAAGGCTGACAGCAATTGCACGCTGCGGGGTCAGGGCTGGTGCTGCTGCTATGGCCTTGTGCCAGCCACGGCTGGAGGCACAGCCAAGCCCCGACCAGCTGGTGCTTTTCACTTCCTTTTCCTCCTGCTGTGGTCTGAGGAGCAGAGGTTACTTTTAAGCAGTGGCTTGGGGACATTCACTAGGATTGCCAGAGGTGCTTGGTACAAAAGAACTCTGGGTCCTGCTCTTAGGCACCTGAATGGGAACGTCCAGGATCTGCATTTCGGATACGCTCCCTCAGTGGTCAGAACCTACTTGGAACCTGGGGAACGGCTGTCCTGCAGGGGCTCACCTCTTGGGAGGCTGTGAGGAGAGGGAAGCGTGGGGCTGTATGGACGACCTGGCAGAGGTCTTGCAAGAGGTGGACGGTAGACGGGGGCAGGGCCGTTCCTGTGGCTGCCTCGCAGGTGGAGAATGGTCCCGTTTGATCCCAGTTGGTCAGTGGATGCATCGTAGACTCCACCCGTTCTTGTTGCCGCTGGGCCTGACCTTTCCTGAGGCTGTAGCCCACTGAATTCTGGAGGGCCTTTGGGGTTAAGAACTTCAAAAGACTGAGATTACTCTCAACGCTCTCTAACTTTTACATGGTAGTTTCCAAAACACCCTCCAGCCAGTGAATCGTGCTGGTTAAGAAGGTAGGTTCTGGCCGGGCTCGGTGGCTCAGCCTGTAATCCCAGCGCTTTGGGAGGCCGAGGTGAGTGGATTGCCTGAGCCTGCGGGTTTGAGACCCGCCTGGGCAAATTGGCGAGACCTCATCTCTACAATAAATCAAAAAACTTAGCCAGGTGTGATCACGCGCCTGTAGTTCCAGCTATCTGGAAGGCTGAGGCAGAAGGATCGCCGGAGCCCAGCAGGTCGAGGCTGCGGTGGCCAGGAGCGGCCACTGCACCCCAGTCTGAGTGACAGAGTGAGACTCCAACTCAAAAAAATAAAAAAATAAAAGAAGGTAGGTTCTAATTCGGGAATAGTGGCTCACATCTGTAATTCCAGCACTTTGGGAGTCAGAGGCAAGAGGATTGCCTGAGCCCACAGGTTCGAGACCAGCCTGGGCAACATGGCAAGACCTTACCTCTATAATAATAAAAAAACAAATAGCTGGGTTTGGGGGTGCACGCCTGTAGTTCCAACTACTTGGACGGCTGAAGCAGAAGGATCTCCTGAGCCCAGCAGGTCAAAGCTGCGGTGGCCATGAGCGTGCCAACACACTCCAGCCTGGGCGACGGAGTGAGACTCTGACTCAAAATAAAAAAAATAAAAGTTAGGCTCTAGAATCAAGACACTAGAGGGCATGTGTCATTGGGCATCTCCTTTACCTCAGTTTCCTCATCTGCACAGTGGGTTTACCTCCAGGACCAACATCATTGGGTGGCAAATGAGATATCTGTTCAAAGCTCTCAGGATGTTCCTGGAGCAGAATTAATGCATGATAGTATTAGCTCAGACGTACAACTAATCAAAAACGCCAGGTCTCCCGGGAGAAGTACCCATAGTACATCTGACAGACACAAGAATCACTGTGGGCAGAAGGAAGAAAAAGAGCCAGCTTATTCCTAGGAAGCAGATGATGCTCTGAGAACTAAAAGCTGTGCCAGCCACCGAGGCGAAGGGGTAGGGGAGAGGTGGCTCAGAGCCCCTGTTGGAGCTGGGGCAGGAACAAAGAAAAGAAGGGAAGTGACTGTGCCTGCAGCTGTCGTTGTGGATGAGCAACAGAAAGTATAAGAATCCTCAGGATGAGCCTGCGTCATTGGGGGCGGAATAAAAATGCTTCTTGCTGGGGGGAGCTTGTTTGCAGTAGCAGCACTCTAGAAGAAAAAGCATCAGATTGACAGTCTCCAGGCTGTTGTGTTCACAAGAGGTTACAGGTGTTGGGGTCCTTTGCTCTGTTTTGTTTGGTTGTTTATTTGCCCCGTTGTCTCCACCAGGCCCCTGGCTGAACCCTGGGGATGGTCTATGGAAAAGCTTTCGAAGGAAGGCATTGGGGAGGGGGAGGACTTCTCCTCACAGAGGGCAATTGGATTGTGGAGAGCTTGATTTGAACAGCTCAGATGATACTTCAGAGACAGATCTGTAGAATCTCATCGTAAACTTAACCTTATAGTTTTCAAAGGAGACAGTTCGGGGCACAAAGAAGGGTAGAGATGTTGCTATCAGGCCTGGACACAAATTAAGGTGACTTACTATATTCTCTTGAGTAAATCACTGGACCCCTCTCAACCTGTGTCCTCGTCTGTAAAATGGGGTTGAGATCATAACCAAACCTGTAGAGCTGTTGTGGGAAATGAGTTGAGCATCCTTGACAAGCCGTCAGGGAGAAGGCACCGTCCTCACCACCGTCTTCACCATCCTTGCCATTGTTATTGTCACCACTCTGCCTAGACAGTTACAGGAGCAACCATGGAAACCCACTTAATGAAGAAATTCTCTGACTTAAAACCATAACAGCATCCAGAAAACACACAAACCATTTGTTTCAGCCCTAACGACACTGGGAGCCATAGCCAGATGTATCTTCTAAGCGGCCTATCCTTTTTGAAAAGCATTCATTTCCAGGACGAGAACCCTCCAGAATCCACATCTCCATTGAAGGCACAGAACAGTATTGTTGGGTCAAGATGGACAGGCGCCATAGGACTTGCCTGTTGGTCCCGCCCACCCCCGTGACCCATACCCAAGTCCTTTCTCCCCCAGGGTGGATTCTCAAGGCACGGATGGCTCAGAAAGGTTCTTTCTCAGGTTGTCCTGGTTTTCAGACACCAATATTTGAACTCCAAGGGCCTAGTCTTCCAAGAGCTGGGAATCGCCATCAGGACGCTTCAGAGGGTGAGAGTGAGAATGAGAGGCAGTGTGCGGAATGCACACATAGATGAGTCCAGGAAAATAAAACGTCCTCCCCCGCACTCACTGAGCTGTTCTGTAAACACCACTGGAACGTCTGCTGGGTGCCAGGTCCCGTGCCTGGGGCTGGACACAGAGAGGATAGGACGCAGTCCTTGATCTGAAAGTGCACATCCCAGAAGGCAGACAGCAAGATGACCACGGGGGGTAGTAGAGGGAGGAGCACCTTTGCGTCCTCGGGGTTGGCCCAGTGACGCCTTCTGATGAGATGATTAGGCTGTGTCCTGTGGACCAGGCCCAAGAGTGGGTGGTCAACACCCAGGAATCTCCCAAATACGTTACCATCTCTTACCTTTCTCCATGCCCAACCCTCTCATTAGTCCTCATCATTTCAGAAGAAGGGAATGCCAATGTTGTTGGATGCCATTTTTTGAATGCCGGTATCCCTAAGAGACCTCATTTTCGGCCATACCAAAACCTCTTTCCTTTTTTTATTCTTTTAAAGATGGGGCCTGGCTCTGTCACCCAGGCTGGAGTACAGTGGTGCGACCATAGCCCACTGCAGCCTCGAACTCCGTCCTGAGACAATCCTCCTGCCTCAGACATCTGAGTAACTGGGACTCCAGCTAATTTTTTTTTCATTTTTTGAGATGTCTTGTTATGTTGCCCAGACTGGTAAAACCCCTTTCCTTAATTCCCTTGACAGAAATTACGGCTTACAAAACATTTTTGTGTTCGTAATCTGGTGGTAGAGCAGGCTATTTTGTCCCCATTTTATAGTCAAAGAAGCTAAATGATTAGCTGGAGTCCTCACCACTCAAAGGTAAAAGAGCTGGGAAGGGAACCCAGGTCTTTTGACTCCAAGTCTAGGTCTCAGCAAAGCTAGCCCAGGGTTACCCCTACCCCCTAGCGTCTAAGACACAAGTTACCCTTTCCTCATAGAAATAAAGACCTTGTGATCTGATAGAGAAAATAGATTTGGACTGGAGTTAACACCCAGCATTCTTCAGAGCTCTGTGGAAGGAGGGCTGAGAGCTCTCGGGTCTTTCCTACTTGAAGCAGAGGCTGCCAGCCCTATGGACACAGGGGAAGGCCCAGGGGTCTGGATGTAGTTGGTGACAACCAGTTCCTGGGCGCTTGCATATACCCAGCCCAGAACAGCTAGCAGGTTTCAGCTGCATCTACCCAATGTCTCCACGCCTCACCTGCCCCCACCTGTGTCACTGCAGTCCTTCCCCCAAGCTTGGGGATGTCCCCCACTCAGAGGGAAAATCTTAGGAACCAGTCCTCATGTTCTTCATGGATACCACCACAAGTTCCTATGGGAGCTGCCTTGTCACCCTCACGGATGCTGGAGTCTCCATTAAGCAAAAATGCTGCCTCTTGGGCCCTTGAGTCCCAGAGAAGCCAAGCAGCCTCGGTTCCCTTCCATCCCAGAGCTATGCAAGCCCTTCAGCTCTATGTTGCATCTTGTCCAGTTAGCCTCTGAGCTACCAAGTCTCCCGCATCGCCTGGAGAAAAGAGCCTTCACGTAGGGCCCTCACTCCTGCTTCACAGGGACTGAGTGTCTGTTCCTGGGGTCAGGTAGGGGCAGACTCCTCGTAGAGTTTGCACCGTCCTAACTCTCCATTTCCTTCTCCAAGCCCTACAGCAAAGCCCCTTCTCTTTTGTCCAAAGCCACTTGAACAAATCAGGAAAAGAAGAGAATCCAGGCCTCCACAACCACCTGAACATTGCTGGAAAATTCTGGAAAAGTGGCAGCCCAGGGAAAGCATGCAGGAGTGGATCCCAATAATAAACTCTTTAAAATCCCCCATATGAACGCATGGCTATTATTTATTGAGACCTTACACACCTGCCTAAGTTTCATGAGAACCCTTTGAAATAAATGCGATCATGACCTCAAGCTAGATAGGAAAATGGTGACCGCTTGCTGCCGCCTTCTCCAAGCTAAGAGGTGAGGAGATGACCCCGACACCTAGACCCTTGACCCTGATGCAATGCTGTGTCCTATTCACCCACGCCACTGGGCTGGAGGTGTCTGCAGATCCAGGTGGCAGTCCTTGCAGCCTGATGAATGACAATGACAAAGGAGGGTATAAGTATTGGGTGGGTGGAGGGAGGAGGAGAAGCTCTTAATTTCAGAACTGTAATTCAGACTGCTCATTAGGTGACAGACGTGTCACTGTGCCCCTTATCTTTGCCATCCGCCCGCCAAGGTAGAGTCAGGGCTCATGATTTCCTCAGGGGAAGATCCATCCTTCGCATACTGAAAAACTCTGGGAATGGTGGGGTCAAAGAAGTCGCCAGGAAGAGTCTGGCCTGTGGAAGTCTCTAATCCTGTTCCCCAATCTTCCCAAAATATGCCCTCAACCCCTAACAGAGGACCCTGTGCAGTAGGAGAATGTCCTAGAAATTTATATTTTAATCCAGGCACGCCTCAAGGGAGCCAGGCTGACAAAACCACATTGGGACCTGGTCATCGGGGTTCCTCATTTATGTATCTGGGTCATTCAATGTCCTCAGTAGCAATGACTTGTGGATCCTAACCCCTCGAACCTAAATCTTTCCTCCTCACTGTTTGTATTAGTTCTGTATATATTGAAGATCAAGCAGTGATTGATGTAGCCCAAATAAGGATCCCAAAATTAGAATCATAGCTAGGTGGTGTTGTCTACAATATTCTTCCTATCTCGGAATATAAAGGCGATAGTAGCTCACACCCACCTGTGTTGGCTGTGTACTGGGCACTGCTCTTTGAGTGTGGATCTGGACCCCTGCTTGTGTCAGCGTTGCCTGCAAACTTGTTAGAAGTGCCAACCGCCGGATGTGGCAACTTACAACAGTAATCCTGGCACTTTGGGAGGCAGAGGCAAGAGGCCTGAGCCCAGGAATTCCAGACCAGCCTGGGCAACTTGACGAGACATAGTCTCTACAATAAAACAGAAATTAGCCGGGTGTGGTGGTACATACCTGTAGTTCCAGCTACTTGGAAGGCTGAGGTGGAAGAATCACCTGAGCCCAGCAGACGAGGCTGTGGTGGCTGTGAGCATGCCACTGCACTCCAGCCTGGATGACAGAGTGAGACTCATACTCCAAAAATAAATAAATAAGGCCAGAAATGGTGGCTCAAGCCTGTAATCTCAACACTTTGGGAGGCTGAGGCAAGAGGATTGCCTGTGCTCAGGGGTTCGAGACCAGCCTGGGCAACTTGGCGAGACATCATCTCTACAATAAATTAAAAAATTAGCCAGGCTTGGTAACGCGTGCCTGTAGTTTCAGCTACTTGAAGGGCTGAGGCGGAAGGATCACCTGAGCCCAGCAGGTCGAGGCTGCGGTGGCCGTGAGCGTATCACTGTACTCCAGAGTGCCCCTCACTCTGGCGACAGAGTGAGACTTCAACTAGCTAGCTAAATAAATACATAAATAAATAAATAAAAGTGCCAACCTCTCCCCTCACCCCAGATTTATTGAATCTGAAACCCTGGGGATGGCCCAGCAAGCTGTGCTTTAACAAGCTCTTCAGGTGACTCTGACATATTCTAAAGTTCTAGAAACCTTGTCTTCTTCACTAACGTCTCACAGAGACTGCGGAAAGCTACAGGAACTCTCTGGTGCTATTGTTTCCACTCTACAGAGTAGAAGCCCTAAGTCTCAGAAATACTGAGTGACTTGTTCAAACTGAGTAGTAGCACCAGGCCTGGGATGCAGGTTACTCTGTCCCCCAAGTTCCCTCTTCTCTTTTTTTTTTGAGTCGAAGTCTCACTCTGTCACCCAGACTGGAGTGCAGTGGCCGCTCCCGGCCACCGCAGCCTCGACCTCCTGGGCTCCGGCGATCCTTCTACCTCAGCCTTCCAAGTAGCTGGAACTACAGGCGCGCGCTACCACGCCCGGCTAATTTTTGATTTATTGTAGAGATGAGGTCTCGCCAAGTTGCCCAGGCGGATCTTGAACCCGCGGGCTCAGGCAATCCACTCACCTCAGCCTCCCAAAGGCGCGGGATTACAGGCTGAGCCACCAAGCCCAGCAGTTCCCTCTTTTCTAAATGTGTTTCCCTACTTGGTGAGAACCAAGCATGGCAAAGAGTCAGAGAGATAAATGACGATTCCTGTGGAAACCAACAGAAAGCTGCTTCACTTCAGGGTCAGGAAAGAAATATTTAGCGAACATCAGTGGTGTCGGTCACCATGTGCTATGGTCTAAATCAGTGGTGTCCGACCTTTTGGTTTCCCTGGGCTGCATCGAGGGAAGAGGAATTGTCTTGGGCCACACATAAATTATATACTATAGTTAGTGTGTATACATAAAAAGACTTCTTTTATTTTTTAATATTTTTTATTTAAAAATTTAGAAATGAAAACAATATAAAATCAATGGGAAATTTGGCATTGTTTTTGTAGAAGTAATCTATCAACGTCTGGTTCCATGGAAGTGATGGCAATTCTCAGTGAGTTCTCAAGGTGCACGTCAGAAATCTTTGCTCGAATCTTGCTCTTCACGCGCCTCATTGAAAACAGCTGCTCACAAATGTATGCGCCACCAAAAGGCAACGTCATGAATAAGGCATGATTGTGAACTTCAAAAATGGAACTATGTATGGGGTTCACAAAGAAAATAAACACTAAAAAACATATGACGTTAAAAGATTTTGTGGGCCCGCATTACTGGTTGTCCTGGGCCGCACGCAGGCCGTGGGCCACGGGTTGGACATGCTTGGTCTAAGTGTTTGTGTCCCCCTCAAAATTTATCTGATGAAATCCTAACCCCCAAGGTGACAGTGTGAGGATGTGAGGCCTTCAGGAGGTGATTAGGTCACAGGGGCAGAGCTTTTTGCCACATGAGGACAGAGGGAAGAGACACAATCTGTGAGCCAGAAAGCAGGCCCTCACCAGACACCAGCACTGCCAGTCCCAGATCTTACACTTCCAGCCTCCAGAACCGTAAGCAGTAAATGTCTGTTGTTTATAAGTCACCCACTTTGGGGGATTTGCTATGGCAGCCTAAACAGACCAAAACACTATATACAAATATCTCATTTCATTCTCACAAAATCCACACCAGGCAGGCATTCTAAAACCAGATCAGGCAGCTAAACAACTTTCCCAAGCTCTGGATGCCTGGTAAGTCACAGGGTAGTGTTTGAACCCTGCTTGGTCTGTCTCTGAAATCCTCACAGCTTCTCGGGGCACATTTACACATTCCATAGATACACGTGTCTTTACAGCAAAAAGGCCAGAAAGCCAAGTATGAATGCATGTGTAGCAGCAAATGAGGTCACCCTGCTCTGAGGCTGAACACTCATCCATCTCTCTAGCAACTGTGGGACATCGACAGTATCACCAGTCACCCCCCTCCACCTGCTCCCTCCACCTCTCCCATCTTTCCTCTTGTCCCTTTTCTCCTGTGAGATGTGGAAGACAAATTCCTGCTGAGATGAACATGCCGGTTCTCTTCCTGTTAACGGAGTAGTTCTCACCTACCTTTCCAGGGAAGCAAAGCCCTTAGCGGTATGGATGCCAAGAATGGGAGGGAGTGTCACTCGCTCCCTCTCGCTCAGTGTGGATTATTGCAATGTTCTGCATGTCTTTAACCAGCTCCCCACACAGAACACATGCACACCCTCGAAACCAGCAGCCTTCCAAATTGATGGTTGAAGTGACTTGGAGACTGTGTATGACATCACAAAATGTCTCTAAAATCAAGTAGCAAGGGAAGGTACAAAACTTAGATGTACTTTTATATTAACTATATTTTACCGGCCATCATTTTGTTTTGTTTGTTTGTTTTTGAGTTGGAGTCTCACTCTGTCTCCCATGCTGGAGTACAGTGGCACACTCATGGCCACCACAGCCTCGACCTGCTGTACTCAGGTGATACTTCTGCCTCAGCCTTCCAAGTAGCTGGAACTACAGGCACGCACCACTACGCCCAGCTAATTTTTTGATTTATTGTAGAGACGAGGTCTTACCAAGTTGCCCAGGCTAGTCTCAAACCCCTGAGCTCAGGCAATCCTCTTGCCTCTGCCTCCCAAAGTGCTGGGATTACAGGCATGAGCCACTGTGCCTGGCAATTTTATAGATTTTTTTTTTTTAAACAAGCTGCTATTTCTTTTCACTTAAAGACCTGGTATTTTTATACCTTGATTCATAGACTCAAGGAGGCATAAAGTGAAAACTCTAGGTGAAAATATTTGTTGACATAAATATGTAATAGCCCCCACATCAAAAGGAAATTTCTGTCACTCCCTAAGTTAAAACTCATCATTGGCTCTCGATTGCTTGTAGGTGGGGCCCAGGCATCCTAGCCTGCTCTGCCAAGAACTCTGTGATCAGGTAGCTATCCACGTGCCTGCCCAAAGCCTGACACTCCTGCCCCACACCCTCTGCCCAGGTTCGGCAGAGGACAGACAGCAGTCAGAAGGCCCCAGATTCTCGCACCCTTGCTGTCTTTGCATTTGTTGGCCTCTCAGCCTGAAGTCTCCATTTCTTCACCAGGCTAATTCCTCCTATTCATCCCTCAAAACCCAGCCAAGATGCTACCTCTTCAGGGAAGCCTTCTCTGACTCCCAGTGGCGATTCCCAAGGCACCACATGCTGACCCTCATCGTGCTCCTTTTAACACCGGTTCATGGTAGTCTATTTTCTTCTGTGCCGCCTCTGAAGCTGGGAGCCCAGTAATAGCGTCTCTGAGGGCTCAGGACTGGGTCAGGCATAGGAGGCACTCTCAGTTGTTGCTGAACGAATGAGGGAGTGAGGGAAAGAATGAGTGACGATCACCTAGGTATTCATTTCCCCACAGGTTTCACGTACTCTGTGGAAATGAGAGGTATCATCGTTCTCTCTATCACCCTTAGAAAGCTGCTTCTATCTCCAGGGTCTCACATAGTTCCATACAGCCAAAAATATCTTAAGACCAGAACAGATAGATAAACCCAACAATGTCCACCAAACTCTTTTTTTTTTTTTTTTTTGGGTCAGGGGTCTTACTTTGTTGCCCAGGCTGGAGTGCAATGGCACAATTATGGTTCACTGAAGTCTTGACTTCCTGGGCTCAGGCAATCCTTCCGCCTCATCCTCCCAAGTAGCTGGGACTACAGGCACATGCCACCACACATGGCTAATTTTTTTTAAATTTTTTGCAGCTATAAGGTTTTTCCAAGCTGGTCTCGATCTACGGGGTTCAAGCATTCCTCCTGTCTCAACCTCTCAAAGTGCTAGGATTACAGGTGTGAACCACCACTCCTGTCCCAAGATTCTAGAAATTGGTAACAAAACCACAGCTGGACCAAACTTCTGGAACTTGTTTCATTCTGGAAAGGTCTGGAAACTCAAACTCACTTTGGTTCAGACCTTCCTAACATAAGGCCAGTGTAAGTATTTTCTGTGTAATTGTGGGGTTTTTCATTATAAAGACAGTAAATGCACTGCAGAAACCTCAAACAAAGCAATGTATAAAATAAACAGGGGAAGATTATACCCTAATATTGGCCCACAATATGATTCTCCAAAGATAGCCCTTACTTTTAGCAAGGGCTATGTCTGAAGATGCAGAACTAAATTTTCACAAAATTTAGTTTGTGAAAAGAAACACAAACTAAATTTTGATAGATAATGCCAAAATGCTGAAGTTGATTTAGAATCCAAGCCATATTTAACTCCAAGCAGGGGGCAAGGAGTGGTTGAGTTTGGAGTGTCACATAGAGAGATGACACTCCTTTGAGCAAGGGCTTGCTTCTAGTAAGGGCTATCTCTGGAGAATCATATTGTGGGCCAATATCAGGGTATAATCATATTGTGGGCCAGTACATCAGTTAGAGGCTGATATGTCATGAACCGCAAGACAAATCCAGCTCACAGATGACCCCATACTTTTAAATTCTGTGATTAGTTGCCTTAAAATAAAAATCAAGAGGTTTTGCATAACTGAGATACTTGCATGGAGCTCCCAGCTTTGGCGGTGACAAAGAACAAACAGACCACAACAAGCTGGCATAAAACTACCGCGATCTCCAGTGTTTCTCGGAAAATCCAAAGATGTTCCTCCCAGTTAGCAATGATTGGTTGAAGTTGATGGAGATGTTGTCACGGTCCCTACCTGACCTGTTTACAAAGCCAATCCGTCCCCTTATGCACTTGAGTTTGCAGTCAGTGGTATAGATCCTTACAAAAACTTCCTATAATACTATATGTGGAGTGATATAATCTTTTTTCTATTAGATCCATGTCAACATACACGACTGTATCTATGTATTTCACTGTGTGACTGCATTATGGGGTGTATGTGTGTGTTTATGTATGTGTGTGTGTGTATGTATACACACACACACATACATAAACCCAATCCCTTCCTGATGGATATTTAAGTTAGCTCCACTCATCTTCCATTACAAACAACATAACAGTGAACGACCTTATTTCTATATCTTGGCATATTTTGTGAGCATTTCTCTTGGATGAACTACTAGATACAGAACTACTGAATGAAAAGAAACACAAATTAAATTTTGACAGGCAACACCAAAATGCTGAAGTTGGTTTAGAATCCAAGCCATATTTAGCTCCAAGCAGGGGGGAAGGAGTGGTTGAGGTTGGAGTGTGGCGTATCCTTTGAGCCCCCTTCAGCAACCACTCCCCTACATGCTTAGTCTACCCAGAGTGGATTGCCATAAGGGTCATATTACAAAAGGAAGAGCCAGGTCTAGCAAGACAGAGATATCTTAGAATTCTAGTTGAAAAGTCAATTCACAGTCATAAATTGGGCATAAAAACAATATGAGGTAATTTTGGTTATATGCATAGGATTCTCCATTTATTATTGACAACCAAAAGAATGTTTATCCAAAAGTATTCTAGACTTTATTTAATTTGTTAGCCTTTCTCATTTTTTTTTTAATCTCAAAAGAATAACCCCCTAATACTCTCGCCCTTTCTGTTTCAGGCAATTCCTCTTTCTGTTCCCTGTAGATTAACCTGATGCTACTGTGGGAGGGCTGCTTACATTTCCAAGGTTCCAACTAAACTGAACAGAACTAAAAACAAAAGTCTGGGATCAAAAATGCAGTGAGGTGTTGATTTCAACAGCCTCTTTTTAAAAATATATTAAATGTGGCAAATGGGATGTCGTGAAGGTTAAGAGCACAGACTGCTTGGGTGAGTCCTGAGCTCTCATGCACTAACTGGGCAAAACATGACCTCTCTGAACCTCTGTTTACTCATCTGTAAGATGGAGGTAATAACAAGGCTATGGTTCTTTGCACAGAACCTGGCACAAAACAAGTTAATTGTTATTATTTATTCTAGCATAATAGCCAGTCCCATACCCTCTTAATTTCTACGGTACCACAGTGCCAAAGACCGCATGAGCCACCATGTGGGCTAATGGTCATGCTATGGCCAGATCCAAATAAATCACTGCTTCAGGAAAGGAAGCCAGGTGTTGGGCTCAGCTTTAAGCTGTACTTTAGATGCAACATGATAGATAAGAGCCCTGATAGAGGATAATGGCCAACCTCTACCGAACACTCACTCCCCTCGCATTCTTTGAAGCATTTTACAAGCATCTTCTCAGTGCCCGCTCCCAGTAATCCTATGGAGTGAGTGCTGTCATTACCACTCCTGTTTTACAGATGCGCAAACTGATACAGAGTGTTTGAGTCATTTGCTCTAGGTCACACTCTTATTTAAGAAGATGGCATAGGCCATCAGACTCCAGAACCCATGCTCATAACCACTGTAATAAATTCGAATCAATGTCCGAAAGAGACTGACTACAGCTAAGATAAAAAGAATTCAGGCCGGGCACGGTGGCCCACGCCTATAGTCTCAGCACTTTGGGAGGCCAAGGTGAGAGGATTGCCTGAGCCCATGGGTTCAAGAACAGCCTGGGCAAATTGATGAGACCTTGTCTCTACAATAAATAAAAAAATTAGCCGGGTGTGGTATCACACGCCTGTAGTTCCAGCTACTTGGAAGGCTGAGGCAGATGGATTGCCTGAGCCAGCAGGTCAAGGTTGCTGTGGCCAGGAGCGTGCCACTGCACTCCAGCCTGGGTGACAGAGTGAGATGCCAAAAAAAAAAAAAAAAGAAGAAGAAGAATTCAGATGCTGTTGGCTAGTATCTTTTGAGCACCTTCTATGGACCAGACACTGCTCTAAGTGCTACCAACACATATGAGGAAACATACTCCTCATGACAAGCCTGGGAAGTAACACATCACTGATCGCATGTTTATAGATGATCCTTAGAGCTTTTGAACACATGGGGTTGCTGGTAGTGATGAAGCTGTGTTTCCAAAGCATGTCTCCAGATTCCAAGTCCCAAGCTTTCTCCCCAGGAATGCAATGTGAATTCCAAGCACAGATGAGTCATCCTCATCACTCAGCAAATATTTAATAAGCACTTATTTGTGTCAGGCACAAATTGACAACACAGACATGGTTCCTGCACCGCGGGATGTGGATGGTGTGAAAGAGAGACAATTTATAAGGACAATTATGATATCATATAATTAATATATAATTAGTACCATCACAAGGTCCCCTAAAAATGTCTACTTGATTTGACAAATGTTATTTACAGTCAGTTAGAGAAAATAATTCTAATTCCTTAAAAAAAAAAAAAGGGAAGCATTTGTTACTCATGTATGTCATATCATCCTGGAAGGCTGACCCATAAAGAGATACATCTAGGACTCATCAGAACATTTGGGGAATTATTGAATTTTGCAACTTTCCGACTTGTGTGATCGAAAGTACAAGACTGTGGTTACCCAATAGTCTAGGCAAATTGTCAGCTCTTGCACAGACTTGCCCTGAGTTAATAAGAATTAAGCTTGCATCCTGCTTGTGGTTTTGAATCAAAGCATTTACGGATTTCATCAGAAAGGAAACAGTAAAGGAAGAGAAGGAAGACAGGTTAAGAGCAAAATGACTTATTCCAGCCCTTTTCTTTTGTAAGGCACAGTATCTGTTGTGGATTAACATCTGCTTCCAACAGTTTTGGAGCTATATAATTTTATTTATTTTTTAAATGACTAGCCTATCAATTGTAATGCATAGGCTGCTAGGATTATAGGATTTAACTCCCCCTGTTGCAAATCTTTTATAATAGTAAATCTGTCATGATTTAAGCTATCTTCAATATCTTCTTAAAAATGTATTACACTAGTAAAGTATGCTCATAGAAAAGTTACATATACACATAAGCAAAATGAAAAAAAAAAATTAAAAAATTAATTAGTGGCCAGAAAAAAAAACATTGCTAACATTTTGGCATCCATTCTCCTAGTCTCAATCTTATACATATGTGTGTGTCATTTTACATAACCTGAACTCATATAACTTAAGTTTCTACATTCACTTAATGGTGAATGTCCTTCATATTGTTAAATATACATCTCCTGCTGTGTGTGGCAGAGTGGGTATAATATTACCAGAGTTGTGGGGGGTGGGGAGGGGTGAAAGTATTCACCAAGACAGCTATGAATTAAGAAAGGCAGACTTATTAAAGGGAAGCTACATTGTGAAGGGTACCTCGGGCAGAGGCAGCAGAGAATGCTATCTGCTGTCAGCAAAGAGGCAGGGGCTAAATAGAAGCATTTATACCACTGTATCAGGATTCAGTGTGGGGGATTCATTTTGGGCCGGGGATTGCCTGCAGAGCATGGGAAAGTTTTGCAAATTGACTACATGCATTGTTGGAGGTTTGCAAAGCACATAGGGTTTTGTCTTTTAAACAGCAACGGTTGACTGTTGGCTGCAGAACAAACAGCAAAAGTTTTTCAGCTGGCTGTTCAACTCTTACAGTTTTTGTAATCTTATTCTGAGATTTCCTTCCTCACAATAGTTTACCCAATATACGCAATTGTTGCTGGCCTAAGGGGGCCTCATGTTTCTCCCATCTCCTTATCATGTTCAATAGTTGTATAGAATTTGTTTATATAGATTACATATTTGTTTAATATATTTATATATTTCATATAAACATATATATAAAACCCACCATTTATTGACCCATTCCCCTATTGTTGTACATTAAGGCTGCTTTTAACTTTTCACCCTTATAAATAATGTTGTGAGAAACATACTTGGGTATATATCTGTTACATTAGTATAAATTTCTAGAAGTGGCATTTCAAAGTCAAAGGGTAGATGTGTATTTTTAAGGTTTTGGCTATATATCGCATTTTTAAACATTTTTAGAAAAATAATTATAGACTCACCAGACCTTGCAAAAATGGTACAGAGAAGTCGCTTGTATCCTTCACACAGCTTCCCCCCAAACATAACATCTTGTATAACTATAACAGATTATAAAAACTAGAAAATGGACCTTGGCACAATGCAATTAACTAGACTACAGACTTTGCTTGGATTTTACCAGGTGAATTGTTTCTAATAATAATTGAATAAAAATATGCGTTCTTTTTTTTTTGAGTTATAGTCTCACTCTGTCGCCCAGACTGGACTGTCAGCCTCGACCTGCTGGGCTCCGGTGACCCTTCCGCCTCAGCCTTCCGAGTAGCCGGAATTACAGGCATGCGCTACCACGCCCGGCTGATTTTTTGATTTATTGTAGAGACGAGGTCTCGCCAAGTCGCCCAGGCGGGTCTCGAACCCGCGGGCTCAGGCCATCCACTCACCTCGGCCTCCCAAAGTGCGGGATTACAGGCTGAGCCACCCAGCCCGGCTACGATCCTTTCATAAATTGGGAACTGCCAGTTGTGTTCTAGTGATCTCTGGAGAACATTCACAAGGTTCTGGGGCAACACAGCAATTTTACAACTGTTGATTTCATGGGTCAAATTTGAAACTCGCGCGCACACGCGCGTGTGTGTGAAACTTTGAACCAAATCTCCCATCCAAGATGGTCACCCACGGCCATCTTCCTCCCCTTTGGCCCTGTGAACAGTCCTAAAACAGAAAGTCTGCCAATGAACAGACCCGAAGATTATTTACGCCCGCTTAATGCTTTTATTCTGACACCACTGCACCCGTGCCCAGGCATCCTCTGTGCCCAGGGCAGGAGGCCGAGGACGTTTGGCGGTGAGGGATGTGCTGTATGGTAACAAGTGTGAAAAACAGCACCCCTCCCCGATTTACATTTGGTTTGTGCCCAGTGAGCCTGCCAGGGTCGTTAATCTTCAAGGGTACTCTGGGGATTGTTATTCCCAAAGGGCAAAGCCAGCTAAACCCTGGGACAAAGTTACTCAGAACTACCCTCCCAAGTATTTGGGAGGCGCCTGTCACGTGACACAGCCGCCCAGATGCAGCCATGTGGTGGAAATTGTCTGTTACCATTCACGTAATCCGCGGTGACATCTAGGATTTTCTTAGAAACCCTCAGGACTAAGGGCTCGAAGTGAGAGAATGTGGAGATTACACACTGCAGGAACTTTATTGTAGGTGTTTGAGGTCAACCTGCCACGTGTCCGTGAGTAACGCATGAGTCACTTTCACAGTGTCACGGTTTCCCTGCGAGTTGCCCCTTGATTTCTGCCAGTTCTCATGACGAGGAGCTGGTTTTGAATGACTGAACTGTAGAAAGTAGTCACTGGGACATTCCCACCAGCCATCCACCAGGGATCCAATTGCTCCATGTCCTGACGACATTTGCTGTTTTCTCTCTTTTAATATGAATACTAAGCTGGGCTCGGTGGCTCAGCCTGTGATCCTTCGCTTGGGGAGGCTGAGGTGAGTGGATGGCCTGAGTGCACGGGTTCGAGACCCGCCTGGGCAACTTGGCGAGACCTCATCTCTACAATAAATCAAAAAAATCAGCCGGGCGTGGTAGCACGCACCTGTAGTTCCAGCTACTCGGAAGGCTGAGGCGGAAGGATCGCCGGAGCCCAGTGGGTCGAGGCTGCAGTGGACAGGAGCGGCCACCGCACTCCAGCCTGGGCGATGGAGTGAGACTACAACTCAAAAAAAAGAAAAAATATATTAATAATATCCATTCGAATAGGTGTGCGATGCTAACTCCTCATAATTTCAATTTGCAGTTCCCTAATGATTAGTGGCGATGAGCATAATTTCAGGTGCTTATTGGCCATGTGCACACCTTCTTTGAAGAATTGTCTGTCTGTTCGAGTCTTGCCTGTTTCCCGGTTTTTATTTATTTATTTATTATTTTTATGATTTTGCAAATACAGACAAGGTCTCACCT